>SJYR01003719.1:203459-227984 GCA_006410655.1 Kobus ellipsiprymnus
AGTCATACAATTGTATTGTATAGTATTTTTTCTTTGTCTTCAGTGTTTCAGAACCAAAATTACCTAATCCTGAACACTGTAAAATAAATACACAATGGCACACAAAACATAAATATTCCTAGATATATAATTAAATAAAATAAAAGCAAAATAGTTTTTCTATATCAATATATTTTAAAATATTTGAAGATTTTTCTAATGTCCTCCTGACCATCTTCTCTTCTTTGATCAATTAAAAAGTTTCTCATATTTTGCTTTATTATTCTAATCACTCTCTTTTAGACCAGCTCCAAGTTTTTTATCAGGTATCGTAATAGTGACTTGAAGGTACTGTCATTGCTGTATAACATCTAGCATTACAGAACAGATTCTTTTCCTCAAATAATTTAGAGACCAAATTTCTTCTACTTTGAGTTTTCAACTTTTTTTTTTTCTCAGTTGTTGTCTTTGAATGTTTGGAGATTGGTTACTGCCACATTTGTGTTCTAGTCAGTAAAAAGAGAAGTTCAGCTTCTATTCAGTTTGCCTTTAAGAATTTCCATAAAGAAACAATAATTAGATTTGATGATTATACCGAACAGTAATTGATTAATTAGTACAGGTTAAGTGCTAGTCTCAGAACTTTGTAATATGTATTTTGGTTCATGGCATTTTTGTAGGTCTTTAAAATAAAACTCTTTTTGCTAGAATTTTTAATCCTCTGGTTAATTCATCAAATCCTTCCCTAGTGAAGGGTGACATTTGTTAAGCACTGTATATGCTGCATAAGATCGATTGAGAAGGAGGTGAAATCAACTGGATAAACAAACATGTACTCTATAGATAGATAGATATAGAGAGGCCAATATGTATCAATTTATTTATTGCCAGATCAGAAGAGATACAATATACCTGTAAGTGAAAAGTTTAACACTATGAACAAAATTAATGGACAAATTATGGACTTTGAAAAAAATGTAAAACACATGTGAAAAATATTCCTTAAGGAAAATACTTCAAGATGCCTTGTGAATTGTGAGAGAAATAAAATAGTTTAGTGTTAGGAACTGGTCTGCCATAAATTATTTTGATTTTTCTATAGTAGTAGAAGTTTGTAAAATATTCTTAATTTTTAAAGACATACATCTTTTTGTCTTTTTTATTTACCTGTTAGTGGATTAAATTTAGTTTCTCATAATAAGCATATTTTATAGCTTATTGAACAAATATAGTGTCCCATATAAAATATAACATAAGGTTTTTTATTAAGATATTTAGCAAAATATTTTATTTGAGAAAGATTAGCTAGGGTACACTAGCTGATGTAATACTATATCCATATATATCACTAGTTTAAAACAATGGAATCCGATCTCATCCCAGAAAATGGTCACTTGTAGGTGTACTTGTCTCTATGTGGCTTTTCTCCACGTGACAATACAGGGACCCAGACTCCCAGTCTGCATCCTTATCATCCTATAAGGACAGAAATTACTGATGGATAGCTTGCTATGTGTCACATAAGGGGATGTCATAAAATAGAGGATCGTAATAAAAACTTGTATTGATTTGGGCTTAAATAAAACCTTGGATCCACTTGAGATCTATCTGTCTATCTATCCATCTATCTATCTATCTTCTATTTATCATCACCATCTTCTGTCATCACTAGAATGTAAACCTCTTTTAAATGCCACCTCCTCTACTTATTGAGAAAAAAAAATTAATAAGAAAATTTAAGTATATGTGTCATAAAGATTATTCTGAGTTCTTCATTAATACAGTTGAAACACACGTGCATATATAAATTTATAATTACCTGAAAGATAAGGCAAAAATGGATTAAGAATAGAAATGGCAGGATATAAGTGTACCGGCTCCAACTAAATTTATTTATAAATTAAACTAAAAAGTGCTAATAAATTGTTCTGTTGGCAAGGAGGGAAAGTTGACTTTGAGTAAATCTTTTTATCTTGAAAAGATAACTCCTATAACCCTTTTGGTGAAAAGTATAAAAAAAACAGTAGGCATCTATTCCCCTGGGTAAATAAACCCTGTGCTCTGTGGAGCTCATTCAGAGCTGAGGTTTCTCTTGTTCTACAGAGATCTGAAAAACAGCCTAAACTGATTTGCATTTGGACGGTATTTTGCTTGCTAATTAAGCACATGGTGTCCAGAGTCAGAGCTTGGTTGAATTCTTGGTTCCATCTCTTACTAACTGTGTGAAATTCAGTGAGTTTCTCAATTTCTTCATGTCTCAGTTTTTTCATCTGAAAAATAATAATACAGAGTAAATGAGAGCATACCCCAAAATTCTAAGACTGACATCTTTATAGTAGTGTTCAATACATTCTGGGCCTGTTAACTCATATTATTTTAAAGAAGTCCAGGATTTTCTTTTCCAGGAGAACTTTCTCTGAAGGAAGTGGGGTCACAGGTTCTTACATCATGATGGGTTGCATAGGGAGACCTGTTGGAAAGAATAATGATAGTTTGATCAAAGTCTAGTGTTAAGTAAGGGCAACAAAAACTCTGATGAAATGATGAGTCTGACCTATGATTTTGAATTAAAGACCAAAAAGTATATATCAGAAGGCTTGCTTCAGCACAGTGCAGATGATACAGGAAGTTTCTCCATGCCAAGCCAACTGGCCATAGTGGGACCCTGGAAAAACATGTACATGTGAAATAAAAACATTTTTTAATTGGTAACCAACATAAGGCACTGTTACAACCTGAGGAGGGAAGGTCCTCAGTGAGCTGCTGTAATTGCACTTGTCTGTAGATTTGGGCTTGACCATAAGGAATATGTATGAGTAAGAGGGAAGATCACCAGCACTAACAACAATGGGGTCCAATTGCTCTCTCATCTTGCTGTTTGGAGATTCTAATAAGTGTCTTAAAATCATAGGGCCAAGACTTCAAAGAGGAGTTGTGAGGCTTCCAATTAGCATATTTGGGAAACAGAAACAATACTACATATATCAGAATTGTATTTTCACTAATAAATAGGCTTATCAATTCAGTATCTGAAATTCCAAAATTATTTTTGAAGCATCTGCTCAGTGAAAAGGATACTATGGAGTGAAATGTAGGAGCTAAAAGGATATTGAATTATTTCATTCTGCATAATGGTATTTATAAGAATGTATGTTAAAGAATGTTTTGGAAAGAATATAAACTAGTATATCCTAGTATATCCTCCCAAAACATTGAGCATTTCATAAGCATTAAGTAGCTAGATGTCCAAGCACAGGAAATGAAGTTAACAGTAATATACAAAAACAGATAAAGCAAGGTGACAGAAACAAGACAACCTGTTTATGATAAAAGGTAATATTTTTATTATTAAAATGAATAGGTAAGAATGAATAAAGAAAATAAACATAAAGAAGATATAAAACAGCTAAAGAAGTTAAGAGAGAGAGAAGCTACATAGAAGGAATCAGGAGAGATAAACTGATGAAAGTAGAAGTAAGTGAATTAGAAAATATTTTTACAGTAAAAATCTGACAAGTACATTCAAAGAATAATATATTAATTATTTTTAAGTAACCAAAAATTTATTTAAGAAATAAGAATAAACACTTGAAGATATGAAGTTAGTAATAACCTAATAGTGCATGAGATTAAAAATGATAAATTATGTGTCAAGCGCAGTTATCTGGTCTATAGTATAGATAGAGTGATTATTGAAACAAGCATAATCCTTACACTCATGGAATTCAAAATGTAATAGGTGAACATGACAATGAGAACCCAAAATATTAATCACACATATTGCGAACTGTGACAAGTTCACTAGAGGAAACAACAGACATCTTGTAATAAGAAATATTAGGCTGTATCAGATTTACATAGATGGTAAATGCAGATTTATCTGAGGAGGCAGCATTTTAGCTTAGATCTAAAAGATGAAGGAGGAGAATATTGTTACAGTTAAAAGAAACAGCATATTCAAAGGCTCTGAGATTGGCAAACACTTGGAGTGTTTGGACAATGTTGATGTCAACATGGCAGAAGATTCAGTCATGTCTACCTTAGAAAATTTGAGCAGATTCAAGATTGTACTTATAAGGCTGTTTTTCATAAATTTTGATAACTAATACATTTCTTATATATATATGACAAATGATAGAATTATACTAAGTATTACTTATGATCAGAATATACCTGTTAGGGTTTGTTTTACATTTAAACTTCATCTGCCATATGAGTTTCAGCAATAAGGAAATACGGGGAAAAGGCTTACTGCATAAGAATTAGGCTTTTCATTAGTGGCTCAGACAGTAGAGAATCTGCCTGTGATGCAGGAGACTGAGTTCGATCCCTGGATTGGGAAGATCCCCTGGAAAAGGAAATGGCCGCCCATTCTAGTATTCTTGCCTGGGAAATCCCATGGTCAGAGGAGCCTAGTGAGCAAGAGTCCATGGGACTGCAAAGAGTCAGACACAACTGAGGGACTAAACATGCACACAAGAATTAATTAATGAAAATAAGTAACTAGACATTTTCAGCAGTGAGTTCTAACTTTGTGTCTAAGGACTTCTTTACACTCTTACTGATTATACTGAGAATCATTGAATATCTCCTCTACCATTGTTCTTTCTATGCCAAGCCTGTTTTTCTATGTAGAATGCAATTTTATCTTTATCTGAACATTTGAATCTTTTCCTCCAGTTTTTCTGAGCACACTCTATTTTATTTACTAGAATCCTTTGCCTAGAAAATCAAGTTTGGTTGTTTTAAATCACCACATAACCTGCTATTTATTCCCCACTCATGATAACTGAACTGCAAGGAAAAATTAACTTGTAGTCCAAATTTCAGTCTACTATAGGTGAGATTCTTGTCATTTGAAAGGGATATTGGAGCTATTCTGTCTCTGGGTATTTGTTGCCAAGTAAATCAAGAGATTTAATATCCTAGTTTTTATCAGTCTCAGAAGGCTTTCTGTTACTTCTTTGATACAAACATCAGGAACCCATATTTGCAGCAGATGGACATCATGTATACCTGTGACTGTACTTCTGAAAGAAGAATTGCTGAGTACCACTGATATTTGACATGAAATATTGAGTATCTACAATCAGCTTTTTCCTAAACTTATTTATGGTTTTCTAGAATACTTTGTGTTGCTTTTTTGTGTGTCTCAGAGTACTCTTCTTGGAGTATTAAACCCATTGTCCTGATTCAGGGTTTAAGATTTCTTTTTTATTGTTTCCACAAAGAAACTACAGTTCCCTTGCCTCAGTTTCTCTGGATGTCTTGCATTGTACTTGACTATGACATTTTAAAGCTCTATTACTTGTTTTCCTATTTCTAGTTGGGATATAGAAAAGATAGCACACATAAGTATTGGCTGTCTTAAAAAGGAAGACAAGCATCTTTGTGACTAGCAGGCACTGTAAGAATTACAAATATAAGAGCACATGTTGAAATAGCTCACTTGAAATAGCATTCAATTTATGCATTCCATAGAAATTCTATATACTTTTATTATCTAAAGGCTTTTTTTGTACAGACATATGATTCTTTCATTCTTAGAAACATACTTCTGCTAAAATGACAAGTGTTCTTAAACAGCAATATTTTGTCCCAGTTTTTTTTTTTTAACAGAAACCCATTATAACAAATGGTATCACATTGAAGGCCCCTGACCACACTCTCAAAATGATCCATTCAAAATGCAAAAAAAATGCTTTTTGCATTTCTTGCTGACAACAACAGTTTTATTGTTTCAGTAGAGAATTACATTTTAAATATGCTTGAATGTATAGAATTTATATCTCATATAATAGTATTTTCCAAATATGAGATGTCTGAGACTTATAGAGGACATATGTAATAAAATTGCTCTTTACCTTTGTAGCATGTAGTATTATTTGTAATTAATCATTAGTGATGTATGGTTTATATGCTTCTCATTCTGTTCATGTCCTTTTCATGGATTTATCTTATAGGAAAACCTGTATCTGTGCTTGAAATAAAATAGTGCTAGGTGTTCCGTTACTTCGGCCACGTCTGACTCTTTGCGACCCCATGGACTATAGTCTGCCAGTCTCCTCTGTCCATGGGATTTTTTTTCAAGCCATAATGCTGGAGTGGGTGCTATTTCCTCCTGCAAGAGGTCAAGACCCAGGGATTGATCCTGCACCTCCTGCATTGGCAGGCAAATTCTTTACCACTGAGCCACCAGGGCAGTCTGGTTGAAATAAAATGAAGAATGCTTTCAGTACTTTTGTACTTTCAGTATATATTCAACCTGAAAAGAATCATGATGTAGTGGAGAGAACATGACCTTTAGAGATTGTTAAAGGTGGGTTTGAATCCTGTTTTCTCCCTTCTGATACGTGTGTATGTATAAAAGTTTTAAGAATATCTTTGCTGTTGGAATTTAAGTCAATATGTCAGTGAAATATTTTTTGATCAGGAAATAATTTGAGCTCTTCTTATATTATTCATCAGTCTGTCTATATAAGACTTTTAGAAATGCCTAAGTGTGTATTTTAGGCATTATTTTCCACTTTTCTTCCTTTTCTCATATTTCTATCGAAAGACATTAATATAGTCTGTACTTCTAAGATAACTGTTAATATGAATGCTGTTCAGTCCTTTTTCAAGCAGCCTGACTTCTTTCTGCTCCCATTCCTGCCTATCAAAATAATGTCCTTATTACAAGGTTCATCTCAAATTTCAATTTCCAGATAAAGACTTCCTAAATCTCCAAGTAGTTTCTCTTGTACCTATAGAATTTAACCAAGGTAACTTGATTCTTTTTCAAATATTAAAAAAATTTTTTTTAAATATTTGATAACTTTCTTCATAATAGGCTGTGCTAGCCTACACTTGTTCTCCAAAAGTTTTTCTGCTCTTTCTCAATTTGAAGCATTTCTTATGTTATTCTTTATGCCTGGTGCTCACCTCATTCTTCATTGCTTTCATCTGGCAATTTTAAGCCATCTTTAGACATCGCTTTTACCAGGAAATACTATATCATTTTCATGGTGCAGGCTGGATTAATGCACTTTTTGTACCATTTGCTCGGTTCCTTTTATTATGCATGCACAAATGTCCTATGAGCATTTGTCACACTGCAATGTATTTGCTCATATATCTGGCTCTTCTTCCATTGTAATGTAAGCTTTCCTAGGAAAAATACTTTTTCCCATTTACTATTATTGCATGCTTGAATGCCTGACAAAGATATGGTTGCACATGAATATTGTGTCAGCATCCAATATGTATCTATTAAATAAAAGATTAACTATAATAAACTGATGAATTTTTATATTTTATATTTGGAAGATGTTTTTATTTATCTTATTATATATTAAGTTGCTTGAAGTCAAGGACTTTTCAAAAAAATCTTTATTATTCACCAGCTACACTAGTGCTCAATTGGCATCTTTTAAATTTATTGTATTTATGTTCAAAGAGTTTGTATATATTTTTGTAGTTATTTATTTATAATATATTTAATTATTGTTAATAATAATTATTTATTTTAATATATTTAATACTTATTATATTTAATATTTAATATATTTAATATTTATTATAATATAATTTATTTATAATACTTTAAAATGTAAGAAGCTGATATCAGTGCTTTTATTTTTTCAGTGCTTTTTAAATGAGTGTAAAAGAACATGCTTTGATTCTATGGTAGGCTGAGCAGTTGACATGCAAAGAAAATAAACTCCATAACTTAAATTTTTCTCCTAGGACTGACAATCAAAACATTAGATTGATAATATTGATGCCCAAATTAGGATGTGGAAATGCTTCTGTTGAACTATTTGGAAGAATTTATTTTTTATTTTTTTTTTAATTTTTATTTTAACTTTAGTTTACTTTACAATACTGTATTGGTTTTTCCAAACACTGACATGAATTCACCACAAGTGTACATGCGTTCCCAAACATGAATCCCCTCCCACCTCCCACCCCCTACCATCAGATATATTCATAGGTATTTCATCACTTGAATAAAATTGAATTAAAATTAGAGAACCCAAAATTAGAAGTTTGAAACTGACTTCTAGTCCTGTAGTAGAAGTCAGTTACTTCTAGTAACTGTAGACTTTGTGGCAAGACATCTAACTTCTGTGTATACACAAGAATGGTCTCAAAGTAGATGATTTTTAAATCCTTTGAAAGGATTTTTAAAATCCTTTTCAGATCTAAAATTATGATGCAACATGAGAGATCAAAGATGAACATGCAGTGAACTCATGTCATACAGTTTAATTTTATCTCTGTTTTATTTTAAGTTGACTAAAATCCTTCTTGGTGTTTAGTGGAAATGGCTGGAATATGAATTTAAAAATAATAATAGATATAAAATATGAATTGATCTAATTATAATTGTATGCAATTTAATGTATGACAAAGTCTCATGTATGCCTGTTAATTTATTTATTCTTGTTTTTTTGCTACCCTCTTCACATATCCTGGGTGGAGTGTCAGATTAAATTAGTTATCACCTGCAGGGTGTAAAAACTTTAATAAATAAGATGTCCTGGAGCTTACTTATTTATTGAGCCATTCTAGATGTTTATAATATCTGCATAATAACTGCATAGGAAGAATATTTTATTTTTTGTGTCCTCATGGGGTATTTGTGTGTGTGTGTGTGTGTGTGCATGCATACACATTTTTTAAGCCCCACCTATGGCCACAAAAACCCTATTATCATGAAACAGTAAGAGAACAAAATATGCTGCGAGCAAAATTCTCTGAAAAGCAATTCAATAACAGCAGTGGCACTCATAAGAAACATAAATTTTAATAGTCATCTTGTCCATTTTTGCTAATGTAATCAGCTAAGAAAGAGCAACAAAATTATTCAACTATATTGAATTTCTGGTAGAGACAAAAAGCAAAAACAATGATGCTTAAATATTTTGTAACAACTCCTATCAAATGCAGTTGACCATTCTGAGGATAGCATTGTGATAGTGTAATGGAAAATTCTTCGTTTCTCCATCTGTATTTATACATCATAAAATATTTTACAACTCATAGACATATAAAATATGTTTTTATCTATCATTAAAGGCACATAATTCCTGCTTACAATGAAGTATTAGTTTACTTTATCTGTTTGCAATAAAACATAATGTAGTGTAATATTCATTCTAGGGGCCTCCCTGGTGGCTCAGTGGTAAAGAATCCACCTGCCGGTGCAGGAGATGCTTGTTTGATCCCTGGGCGGAAAAGATCCCCTGGAGAAGGAAATGGCTACCCACCTAGGATTCTTGCCTGAGAAATCCCATGGACAGGACTCCATGGACAGAAATCCCATGGATCCTGGCAGGCTACAGTCATGGGGACCCAAGAGTTGGACACGACTTAGTGTCTAAACAACAGCAACAACATTCATTTTACACTAACTTCCTCTGTTGAAAACTATCAACAATCTCAAAAACTTGTGTGACACTATTGCTCTGAATATAGTAGCTGAGTGGCTCTGTTTCCATATGGAAAAATAAATCCACAGATTTTAAGGTAGTAGGCATGATGATATATCTGTTAAGTAATGTCCAAATATTTGCCTACTAAGAGTACTTTCTTATTTTCCTCTCAGAACTGAGTCCAGGGTCAATAAACCCTTTGATCTGCTCCAATATTTTTAAGGTTTTTCACTTAAAATGTAGCTTTAGTGATAATTGCCTAGAACCTGATTGTGAAGAATAGGAAACACTGATGTGACTTTTTTTTGCAATACTGCCAGTCTTTTCAGTAGCATTAGTTTATTATCCTAACAAACAGTTGTAAAATTCTCAACTTACTTTATTGATATATCACATGAATAGTTGATATCTTCAAACTCCCTACAGATTTTAACTTTTTTCTTGATTTATGAGAAATACTAGCGATGAGATGATTATCAGGACAATGACACGGGCACAATAATTGTTTACTAAACTAAAACAGTTTTTTACTGTTGTATATAATATATAGCTAGATCCATAGATATTATGTTTTGTAATTTTTAAACATTGAAGTATAGTTGTTTACAGTGTCATGTTAGTTTCAAGTGTTCAGCACAGCGATTTGGTTATGTGTGTGTGTGTGTGTGTGTGTGTGTGTGTGTGTGCACGTGCGTGCGTGTGTGTATTCTTTTTCAGATTCTTTTCCCCTATAGGTTATTATAAAATATTGAGTATAGTTCCCTGTTCTATATAGTAGATCCTTGTTGGTTATCTATTTTATACACAGTAGTGTATATATGTTATTCCCAAACTTCCTAATTTATCCCCCCTCCCCCTTCCCCTTTGGTAAACATTTGTTTTCTATGTCTGTGGGTCTATTTCTATTTTATAAATAATATCATCTGTATCTTTATTTTTAGATTCCACATGTAAACGAAATTATATATTTGTCTTTCTCTGGATAACTTTGCTTACTTTGACAATCTCTAGGTTTATCCATGTAGCTAAAAATGACATTACTTCATTTTTATGGTTGAGTAATATTCCATTGTATATATGTACCACATTTTCCTTATCCATTCCTCTGTCAGTGGACATTTAGATTGTTTTCATGTCCTAATTATAAATAGTGCTGCAATGTACATAGTGCTACAATGAACATTGGGGTGTATTTTTTTGAATTGTGGTTTTCTCCAAATATATTCCCAGGAGTGGGGATGATGGATCATAATGTAGCTCTATTTTTAGATTTTTAAGTAAGCTCCATACTGTTCTCCATAGTGATAGTATCAGTTTACATTCTCACCAACAGTGTAGGAGGGTTTCTGTTTCTCCACACTTCTTCCAGCATTTATTATATGTAGACATTTTGATGATGGATGTTTTGACTGGAATGATGTGATACCTCATTTTAGTTTTGATTTGCATTTCTCTAATAATTAGCTATGTTCAGCATCTTTTCATGTACCTCTTGGCCATCTGTATATCTTCTTTTGAGAATGTCTATGTAAGCCTTCTACCCATTTTTGATTATGTTGTTTGTTTTCTGGTACTGAGCTGTATGTGCTGTTTGTATATTTTGCATATTAATCCTTTGCCAGGTACATAATTTGAAAATATTTTCCCCTATTCTGAGGATTGTTTTTAATTTTGTTTATGGTTTCTTTGGCTCTGCAAGAGCTTTCAAGTTTAATTAGATCCCATTTATTTATTTTTGCTTTTATTTTCATTACTCCAGGAGGTGGGCCAAAAAAGATCTTGCTGTGGTTTATATCAAACAGTGTTCTACCTATGTTTCCCTCTAAAAGTTTTATAGTATCATGCCTTACCTTTAGACCTCTAATCCTTTGTGAGTTTATTTTTGTGTATGGTGTTAGGCAGTGTTCTAATTTTCACTTTTATATGTAGCTGTCTAATTTTCCCAGCATTACTTATTGAGGAGACTGTCTTTTCTCCATTGAATATTCTTTCCTCCTTATTGTAGACTAAAAGGCGATTTGTGCATGGGTACTTTTTCTGGGATTTCTAGCCTGTTCCTGTGACCTTTATGTGTTTTTGTGCCAGTACCATAAGTGCTTTGGTTACTATAGCTTTGTAGAATCATCTGAAATCAGGGAGTTTTATTCCTCCAGCTCCATTTTTCTTTCTCAATATTGCTTTAATGAAATTAATAATCCCAACAGTGCAGGGTCATTGTCATGCTTTGAGACAGAATATGTAGATTGAGTAGTAAATTTCAATTAATAACTTTTATTATGTTATATATGACAAGTATATTACTTTCTTGCTCTCAAAATTTTAAGCAGTTTTCTAGTGGAAGGGAATGAGAGGAGCAAATCCTTTTTAACACACTGCATGAAAATTCATCAAGATAGTTGGAAAAAAGAGAGGCCTGGTGTTGGTTTACATACCTCGAGAAGGTATGTGAATAACTTTACAGTGTGTATAAATGCTGAATAACAGATCAAGTAATTTTATTTGGGAATGTAAGCAATGATAGCCAACACCATGTTCAAAGTGAATGTTAACTTTGCTTTATACCAAATATAAGGCAGTGACACAGGGATATGAACTCTATGGGTGTTAGAACAAATCTGTGCGTACACACTCTGGACTGTAGATGCATATGAATACGTGATCTTTGCAATTAAATGTGAAGATATAATACATAGCCTTTAGAGAACAAATGAAAAATAGATTTAGATCTATTCAAATAGATCTATTCAAGATCTAGAAGCACAGTTTAAGCACAGGGGTTTACCTTGTTTTAAGAGAAAGATTATATTTCGATGACTAATTATATCTTTTTAAAATAGTTTTGTAATAAGAATGCTACAGTGTTAATTTTTAACATTAATTTTGATCACATAACTTATAGCTAGAAGTGAAGAAGTGAAGTCGCTCAGTCATGTCTGACTCTTTGTGACCCCATGGACTGTAGCCCACCAGGCTCCTCCAAGTACATTTAACAAAATAAAAATTACTCCTATGTTCCCTTTCTTTTGTTTTTATTACCTAAAACTCCTTTTGGAATCAACAATTCCATACTTGCCTTTTCTTTTTTTTTTTAAGAATAAACAAACAAGAAAATAAACACATTATGATAATAGAAAAATATCCAGAATAGTTCATACTGTGTAAGTAGAACATTGACCAATCTTATTATTATTTTATTGTAAAGTTTATTTTATACTTTCTAAAGTATAAATTTGACTTTCTTACTCCTTCCTCAAATCATTTCTGATTGAAGCAGGATTATACTGAGAAGATCATTTAGATAACAAGATTTATGGTTTCATTTCTACAATTGATTTCTAAGAGATCAAAATACCCTGTTAGCATATGTATGCTTCAGTTTTTTTCGAATTCCTCTTTCTAAATGAGGTATTTAAAATGTGCAACTGGGATTTTGAGATAATTTTTTCCAAAGCATTTATTCTTAAATCTGAAAATTTTTATAGACAGTAAAATGGTTTTGTATAACTATAGCTTTAATGCTTTTTTTTTTCTAGGAGAAATTACCAAATTATTATTCTTTCATCAAGAACTAAATATATTCTTTTATATTTCCAAAGCATGGTCCCTGCTGACAAGGACAATTGAACATAGTTAAAAAGGAAGCAGCTTTTAATTTATTTTCAGTTGGCAACCACAAGATGGATTCTTTCTGTTATTTATTTTTATTTAATCTTTGAGGCCAATGGCTCCCTAGTGAGAGGATAATATGAATTCAGCACTCAGGACATTATTTTAACATCCCTTACATGCCATGTTAAGTTTCTGCATCGCATTCCCTTGTGTCAGGCAGAAGACAGAATGAAAAAAATCTTTTGCAGTATGAGTTTTGAATGTTTGTTCATTCTTTAGAAACATCAGAGATTCCAATCATACCTGAAAATACAGTTGCAACCTATCAGATTATACGTGTTCCAGAAAAGTTAAGTGACACGACCTGGCTCTGTGTTGAATGCACAGTTGTACCAGGTATATTTCCTGCATTTCACAACAAATCAGAGACTAACAAAAGAATTGCAGTTGCATTTCAAATAAAACCAGCTCATAAGTGGACCATTAATTTAGTGGAAAGGAAGTTTCTGATCCTCATCTTCCTTGGCCTTCCCTGATATTAACCTCATTTCATTTATGATGAGTTAATAGTGTATCCTGTGGAGGTACGAGACAGCAGGGGACTGCCGCAGGGGCAGGGGCTCTGGGTGCAGCAGGCTTGTGTATGGCATAGGCCCTCTTGGAGGAGGTTGCCATTAACCCCCCCACCATTAACCCCTGCCAGGCAGGAAGAGAAGGGGACAACAGAGGATGTGATGGTTGGATGTCATCACCGACTCAATGAACATGAGTCTGAGAAAATTCTGGGAGGCCCGGTGTGCTTCAGTCCGTGGGGTTGCAAAGAGTTGGACACAACTGAGTGACTGAACTGAACAGAGAGAAGCCAGAACTTACACAAGACTGGAGAAACAGACTCTTGGTGGGCACAAACAGAACGTTGTGTGCACCAGGACCCATGAGAAAGGAGCAGTGACCCCACAAGAGACTAAGCCAGGCTTGCCCATGTGTCCAGGAGACTCCAGTGGAGGTGTGGGTTGGCAATGGCCTGTAGCAGGGTTAGGGGCACTGAGTGTAGCAGTGCATATATGGGATCTTTTGAAGGAAGTCACCATTATCTTCATTACCTCCACCATAGTTTGGCCCCAGGTAAATAACAGGGAGGGAACACAGCCCCGCCAATCAACAGAAAATTGGATTAAAGATTTACTGAGTATGGCCCTGCCCATCAGAAAAATACTCAATTTCCCTCTCAGTCAGTCTCTCCCATCAGCAAACTTCCATAAGCCTTTATCCAACAGAGGGAAGACTGACTGAAAACCGCAATCACAGAAAACTAACCAATCTGATCACATGAACCACAGCCTTGTCTAACTCAAAAAAAATTATGAGCCATGCCATGTGGGGCCACTCAAGACAGAAGGGTCACGGTGGAGAGTTCTGACAAAATGTGGTCCACTGGAGAAGGGAATAGCAATCCACTTCAGTATTCTTGCCTTGAGAACCCCATGAACACTATGAAAAGGCAAAAAGATAGGACACTGAAAGATGAACTCCCCAGTTCGGTAGGTGCCCCATATGCCACTGGAGATCAGCAGATATATTACTCCAGAAAGAAAGAAGAGATGGAGCCAAAGCAAAAACAACACCCAGTTGAGGATGTGACTGGTAATGATAGTAAAGTCCGATGCTGTAAACAGCAATATTGCATACGAACCTGGAATGATTGGTCCATGAATCAAGGTAACTAGAAAGTGGTCTAACAGGAGATGGCAAAAGTAAACATTGACATTTTAAGAATAAGCGAACTAAAATGGACTGGAATGGGTGAATTTAACTGAGATGACCATTATATCTACTACTGTGGGCAAGAATCCCTTAGAAAAAGTGGAACAGCCATCACACTTAACAAAAGAGTCTGAAATGCAGTTCAGATCAGTCCAGTGGCTCACTCGTGTCTAACTCTTTGCGACCCCATGAATCGCAGCACGCCAGGCCTCCCTGTCTATCACCATCACCAAGAGTTCACTCAAACTCACGTCCATCGAGTCGGTGATGCCATCCAGCCATCTCATCCTCTGTCGTCCCCTTCTCCTCCTGCCCCCAATCCCTCCCAGCATCAGGGTCTCTTCGCATGAGGTGGCCAAAGTATTGGAGTTTCAGCTTCAGCTCAGTCCTTCCAATGAACACCCAGGACTGATCTCCTTTAGGATAGACTGGTTGGATCTCCTTACAGTCCAAGGGACTCTGACGAGTCTTCTCCAACACCACAGTACAAAAGCATCAATTCTTTGGCGCTCAGCTTTCTTCACAGTCCAACTCTCACATCCGTACATGACCACAGGAAAAAACATAGCCTTGACTAGACTGACCTTTATTGACAAAATAATGTCTCTGCTTTTGAATATGCTATCTAAGTTGGTCATAACATTGCTTCCAAGGAGTAAGCGTCTTTTAATTTCATGACTGCAATCACCATCTGCAGTGATTTTGGAACCCCCAAAAATAAAGTCTGACACTGTTTCCACTGTTTTCCCATCTATTTCCCATGAAGTTATGGGACCAAATGCCATGATCTTTGTTTTCTGAATGTTGAGCTTAAGCCAACTTTTTCACTCTCCTCTTTTACTTTCATCAAGAGGCTTTTTAGTTCCTCTTCACTTTCTGCCATAAGGGCGGTGTCATCTGCATATCTGAGGTTATTGATGTTTCTCCTGGCAATCTTGATTCCAGCTTGTGCTTTCTCCAGCCCAGCATTTCTCATGATGTACTCTGCATAGAAGTTAAATAAGCAGGGTGACAATATACAGCCTTGACGTACTCCTTTTCCTATTTGGAACCAGTCTTTTGGTCCATGTCCACTTCTAACTGTTGCTTCCTGACCTGCATACAGGTTTCTCAAGAGGCAGGTCAGGTGGTCTGGTATTTCCATCTCTTTCAGAATTTTCCACAGTTTATTGTGATCCACACAGTCAAAGGCTTTGGCATAGTCAATAAAGCAGAAATAGATGTTTTCCTGGAACTCTCTTGCTTTTTCCATGATCCAGCAGATGTTGGCAGTTTGATCTCTGGTTCCTCTGCCTTTTCTAAAATCAGCTTGAACATTTGGAATTTTACGGTTCATGTATGGCTGAAGCCTGACTTGGAGAATTTTGAGCATTACTTTACTAGCGTGTGAGATGAGTGCAATTCTGCGGTGGTTTGAGCATTCTTTGGCATTGCCTTTCTTTGGGATTGGAATGAAAATTGATCTTTTCCAGTCCTGTGGCCACTGCTGAGTTTTCCAAATGTGCTGGCATATCAAGTGCATCACTTTCACAGCATCATCCTTCAGGATTTGAACTAGCTCAACTGGAATGCCATCACCTCCACTAGCTTTGTTCGTAGTGATGCTTCCTAAGGCCCCCTTAACTTCACATTCCAGGATGTCTGGCTCTGGGTGAGTGATCACACCATTGTGGTTATCTTGGTCGTGAAGATCTTTTTTTGTATAGTTCTTCTTTGTATTCTTGCCACCTCTTCTTAATATCTTCTGCTTCTGTTAGATCCATACCTTTATTTATACCTAATCTGTTAGATTCTGTCCTTTATCAGGCCCATCTTTGCATGAAATGTCCCCTTGGTATCTCTAATTTTCTTGAGGTGATCTCTAGTCTTTCCCATTCTGTTGTTTTCCTCTATTTCTTTGCATTGATCGCTGAGGAAGGCTTTCTTATGTCTCCTTACTATTCATTGGGAACTCTGCATTCAGATGCTTATATCTCTCCTTTGCTTTTCACCTCTCTTCTTTTCACAGCTATTTGTAAGGCCTCCCCAGACAGCCATTTTGCTTTTTTGCATTTCTTTTCCATGGGGATGGTCTTGATCTGTGTTGCCTATACAATGTCATGAACCTCCGTCCAGAGATCATCAGGCACTCTAACTATCAGATCTTGTCCCTTAAATCTATTACCCCCTTCCACTGAAATGCAGTACTTGGATTCAATCTCAAAAACGACAGACTGATCTCTGTTCGTTTCCAAGGCAAACCATTCCCTATCACAGTATTCCAAAACTATGCCCCAACCCATAATGCTGAAGAAGCTGAAGTTGAATGGTTCTATGAAAACCTACAAGACCTGCTAGAACTAACACCCAAAGGGGATGTCCTTTTCATTATAGGCGACTAGAATGCAAAGGAAGGAAGTCAAATAATACCTGGAGTAACAGGCAAATTTGGCCTTGGAGTACAGAATGAAGCACAGCAAGGGCTAATAGAGTTTTGCCAAGAGAATGAACGGATCATAGCAAACACCCTCTTCCTGCAACACAATAGAAAGCTCTACACATGGACAGTACCAAATTTAGATTGATTATATTCTTTGCAGCCAAAGATGTAGAAACTCTATACAGTTAGCAAAAACAAGACCAGGAGCTGACTGTGGCTCATACCATGAACCCCTTATTGCCAATTTCAGACTTATAATGAAGAAAGTAGGGAAAACCACTAGACCATTCAGGTAGGACCTAAATCCAATCCCTTATGATTATACAGTGGAAGCGAGAAATAGATTCAAGGGATTAGATCGGATAGACAGAGTCCCTGAAGAACTATGGAAGGAGATTCGTGACATTGTACAGAAGGCAGGGATCAAGAACATCCCCGAGGAAAAGAAATACAAAAGGAAGATGGTTGTCTGAGGAGGCCTTACAAATAGCTGTGAAAAGAAGAAAAGTGAAAGGCAAAGGAGAAAAGGAAAGATATACCCATTTGAATGCAAAATTCCAAAGAATAGCAAGGAGAGAAGAAAGTCTTCCTTAGTGAAAAATGCAAGGAAATAGAGGAAAACAATAGAATGGGAAAGACTAGTGATCTCTTCAAGAAAATTAGAAATACCAAGGGAACATTTCATGCAAAGATGGGTTCAAGAAAGGACAGAAATGGTATGGACCTAACAGAAGCAGAAGATATTAAGAAGACATGGCAAGAATACAAAGAACTATACAAAAAACATTTTCATGACCCAGGAAATCACGATGGTGTGATCACTCACCTAGTGCCAGATATCCAGGAATACAAAGTCAAGTGGACCTTAGGAAGCATCACTATGAACAAAGCTAGTGGAGGTGATAGAATAACAGTTGAGCTATTTTAAAGCCTAAAAGATGATGCTGTGAAAGTGCTGCACTCAATGTGCCAGCCAATTTGGAAATCTCAGCAGTGGCCACAGAACAGGAAAAGTTCAGTTTTCAATCCAATCCTAAAGAAATGCAAAGCCAAAGGATGGTCAAACACAATTGCACCCATCTCACAGGCTAGTAATGTAATGCTCAAAATTCTCCAAGCCAGGCTTCAACATTATGTGAACCATATACTTCCTGATATTCAAGCTAGATTTAGAAAAGGCAGAGGAACCAGAAATCAAATTGCCAACATCCGTTGGGTCATTGAAAAAGCAAGAGAGTTCCAGAAAAACATCTACTTTTTTCCTTTAATGACTATGCCAAAGCCTTTGAATGTATAGATCACAACAAAATGGAAAATTCTTCATGAGGCAGGAATACCAGACCATTTGACCTGCCTCTTCAGAAATCTGTATTCAGGTCAGGAAGCAATAGTTAGAAATGGATGTGGAACAACAGGCTGGTTCCAAATCAGGAAAGAAGTACATCTAGGATGTATATTGTCACCCTGCTTTTAAAACTGATATACAGGGGGCATCATGAGAAATGCTGGGCTTTATGAATCACAGCTGGAATCAAGATCGCTGGGAGAAATATCAATAACCTCAGAAATGCAGATGACACCACCCTTTGGCAGACAACGAAGAAGAACTAAAGAGCCTCTTGATGAAAGAGGAGAGTGAAAAAGTTGGCTTGAAACTCAACATTCACAAAACTAAGATCATGTCATCTGGTCCTATCACTTCATATCAAATAGATGGGGAAATGGTGGAAACAGTGACAGACTATTTTGGGGGGCTCCAAAATCACTGCAGTCATGAAATTAAAACATGCTTGGTCCTTGGAAGAAAAGTTATGACCAACATACAGCATAGTAAAAAGCAGAGACATTACTTAGTCAACAGATGTCCATCTAATCAAAACTATGGTTTTTGCAGTAGTCAGGTATGGATGAGTTGGACTGTAAAGAAAGCTGAGCATTGAAGAACTGAAGCTTTTGAACTATGGTGTTGGAGAAGACTCTTGCGAGTCCCTTGGACTGCAAGGAGATCCAACCAGTCCACCCAAAAGGAAATCAGTCCTCAATGTTCATTGGAAGGACTGATGCTGAAGCTGAAGATCCAATACTTTGGCCACCTCATGCAAAGAACTGACCCATTAGACAAGATCCTGATGCTGGGAAAGATTGAAGGCAGGAGGAGATGGGGACAACAGAGGATGAGATGGTTGGATGGCATCACCCACTCAATGGATATGGGTTTGAGTAAACTCTGGGAGTTGGTGATGGACAGGGAGACCTGGTGTGCTGCAGTCCATGGGGTCACAAAGAGTCAGACAGGACTGAGTGACTGAACTGAACTGATAAATTTAAGAGATTCAAATTCAGCTGCTTATTTCTACAGTCTGTTTTTAAGGTGTCTCATGTGAGCAATGAATGCAGTGCTAATTTGTGAAGCCTTTTAAAAACATCCATTTATTGGTAGGTGTTTAGCTTTATTCTGAATAGCAATAAAATTGAGTAACTGGTTAATGACCAAGCTGCCATGATTTCAGGGTTCCTACATTTATCACAGAAATAGACTTTAAATAAACTTGGGGAGATGCTGAATTCATTTGTAGAAATGTAAAATTACACATCAGAGGTCTGTCTCTATTTGACTAGTTTTGAACTTTTATCATAATAAAAATGAAGCCTTTTAAAAACATCCATTTATTGGTAGGTGTTTAGCTTTATTCTGAATAGCAATAAAATTGAGTAACTGGTTAATGACCAAGCTGCCATGATTTCAGGGTTCCTACATTTATCACAGAAATAGACTTTAAATAAATTTGGGGAGATGCTGAATTCATTTGTAGAAATGTAAAATTACACATCAGAGGTCTGTCTCTATTTGACTAGTTTTGAACTTTTATCATAAGAAAAATGTACATTCCTTAAAATAAGTGCTTTGTATTTTAAAAAGGAATTTTAAGACATAATTTATCAAATTGAAAAAATTCAGTAACTTTATGTAGCCAAAATATTATTGTGACTACTCAGACCTGGATTTAAATGCAGTCATATTAATCTATATAATATTTATGTCCAAACCTTATCAATCTGTACTTCAAACCAGAGTTTCACTGACTCTTTCTTTAAAGCTACCAATCTATTTAACTGTTTAAAATCCAATAAATCCAATCTTTTTTCCAGATGAAAGTGAAAGTGTTAGTTGCTCAATTATGTCCAACTCTTTGTGATCCCATAGACTGTAGCCGTCCAGGCTCCTCTGTCCATGGAATTCTCCAGGCAAGAATACTGGAGTAGGCAGCCATTCCCTTCTCCAGGGGATCTTCCTAACCCAGGGGCTGTACCCAGGTCTCCTGCATTGCAGGCAGATTCTTTACTGTCTGAACCACCAGGGAAGCCCAACATAATCTTTTTTTGGGAAATCAATGGGGCAGTATTTCTCAAATTTCAGTTCAGTTCAGTTCATTTCAGTCTCTCAGTCATATCCGACTCTTTGCGACCCCATGAATCGCAGCGCACCAGGCCTCCCTGCCCATCACCAACTCCCAGAGTTCACTCAGACTCATGTCCATCGAGTCAGTGATGCCATCCAGCCATCTCATCCTCTGTTGTCCCTTTCTCCTCCTGCCTCCAATCCCTCCCAGCATCAAGATCTTGTCCAATGGGTCGGTTCTTTTCATGAGGTGGCCAAAGTACTGGAGTTTCAGCTTTAGCATCATTCCTTCCAAAGAAATCCCAGGGCTGATCTCCTTCAGAATGGACTAGTTGGATCTCCTTGCAGTCCAAGGGACTCTCAGAAGTCTTCTCCACAGTTCAAAAGCATCAATTCTTCGGCGCTCAGCCTTCTTCACAGTCAAACTCTCACATCCATACATGACCACAAGAAAAACCATAGCCTTGACTAGATGGACCTTAGTCGGCAAAGTAATGTCTCTGCTTTTGAATATGCTATCTATGTTGGTCATAACTTTTCTTCCAAGGAGTAAGTGTCTTTTAATTTCAGCCACTTGCAAAAGAATGAAACGCGGTCACTGTCTTATGTTGTTATTATTCAGTTGCTTAGTCGTTGCAGACTCTGTGACCCCATGGAGTGTGGCACACTAGGTTTCCCTGAGCATACATGAAAATCAACTCAAAATGGATGAAAGACATAAAGTAAGCCCTACCATCATAAAACCACATAACACCTGGAAGGAAACACAGAGTAAAATTCTTTGACCTGGAGCTTGGAAATAATTTTTTAGATTTGATACCAAAAGGAAAGACCAAGCAAGAGCAAAAATAAAGTAGATCAGCATCAAACTAAAAGCTTTGCACAGCAAAGGCAGCTTAGAGTGGTAGAAAATATTTGCAATTATATGCTTGACGATGTGATGACATCCAAAATATATGAAGAACTCGTGGCTGTGTGCTCGGTTGCTAAGTTGTCTCTGATGCTGCAACCCTATGGACTGTAGCCCACCATGCTCTTCTGTCCATGAGATTTTCCAGGCAAGAGTACTGGAGTGGGTTGTCATTTCCTCCTCCAGGGGATCTTCCCAACCCATGGATCGAACCCAAGTCTTGCACGTCTCCTGCATTGCAAGCCATTTATTTGTCACTGAGCCATAGGAAACATCCCTAAAAACTCATATAACTAAAAAAAAAAAAAAAAACCTGATCAAAAGAAAAATTGTGCAGAGGAACTGAATAGACCCTTTTTCCAAAGACGACTTACAAATGGTCACAGATACATAAAAAGGTGCTTGACATCACTAATTATCAGAAAAATGCAAATCAAAACCACAGTGAGATATCACCGCACAAATGTTAAAGTGACATCAAAAAGACAAAGGATCCCAAGTGTTAGTAAGGATATAGAAAGAAGGAAACCTTTGTGCACTGTTGGTGGGAATGTAAATTGGAACAGCCATTATAGAAAAAATATGGGGGATCTCTAAAAATTAAGAATAAAGCTACTATATGATCCAGTAATTCTAATTCTGGGCATATACCTAAAGGAAATGAAATCATTGTCTCAAAAAAATATATGCACTTCCATGTTTATTATAGCATTATTTAGAGTAGTCAAGACTGAAAATATCTCAAGTGTTCATCAAAGGATAACTGGATAAAGAATATATGATACACATGCCACATACAGAAACACTGAAATATTATGCAGCCATTAAAAGAAGGGACTCTTGCAATGTTTGACAACATGGATGAACCTTGAGGGCATTATGCTAAGTGAAATGTTGGAGAGAGAGAGAAATACTGTATGATCTTACTAATATGTGGAACCTAAAAACACTGAATTATAGACACAGAGAATGGATTGGCGTTGCCGAGGTTCTGGGGTAAGAGGAAATGGATAAAGGTAGTCAAAAAGAACAAACTTCCAATTATAAGAATAAATAACAATACAGATGTAATGTACCTTATTTTGACTATAGTTACCAAAATGCTACTGTATATTTGAAAGTTGTTCGCAAACAGATTTTAAAAGTTCTCATCACAGGAAAATTATGTAACTGTGTGAGGTGACAGATGTTTACTAAACTTTTGTGCTAATGATATTGCAAAAATGCATATATCAAATTACTATGTTGTACCAGTTAAACTAATATAAAGTTATATATCAATTCTATCTCAATAAAATGTAAAAAATAGAATTAGATATGAAATGTTCAGAAAATTGATAAGTAAACCTAAAAACAGTAAGCAATAGACATATATTTATCCAAATTATAAGAAGATTTGAAAAAAAAAACTTCTAAATTTAAAAAACATAGAAACTGAAACTGATGATGGCACAGTGAGTGGGTTAATTGATAGGTTACATACAGATGAAAGAGAATTTGTAAGGTAGAAGAAAGAACTACCTGAAGGAACTCCTGAGAATGCAGGAGACAAGAGACAGAAAGACCACAAAATGTAAAATATATCAGTTTAATAGACTTGGTAGATAGACTGAGTCATTTGTTAGGAATAGGAAATAGAAAAGATGGTTGAGAATTTTCCAAAATTAATGAACGATATGAATTCATTAAGGTAGAATTAACAGATCATCTCCAAAGGAAAGACAGTGATACTGGCAGTAGACTTCTCAAATGAAACAAGGGATGCTAGATAAGTAACATAATATTACAAAAGTACAGATATAAAGTTAAACCTTAAATCAAGTCCCAAGCAGATCTTTCATAAAAAGATCAACATTTTCAGATAAACAAAATCTGAGAGGACCATTAACAGATGCACAGCATAAAAATACACTTCAGAAATAAAGGAAATTAGCCATAAGTTAGGTCTGAAGTTGAAAAAGAATGCTAAACAAAACATTTTGCTAATTATGCAAATGGATCCAAATAAATATTGTTATAAAGCAATACTAAGACATCTAATTTATGGGCTTATAAGGAAAAATATCTAAAAAGAAATTGAATTAAAATTATAGTCAACCATAACAGTAGCCTACATTAGAAGGTAGGGATAATTAGATTTAATGTATTTTAAGTTGATGTTTTAGAGAGGTGTTAGGTTAGTAATTAAATATGAAATTTATTTAGCATTATTACAAATTGTGTTTAACTTCCTATAATAGAAATACAAAAATGACTGCCTTAAATAGCTTAGGGACTTATTTTCTATCATATAAAATAAGACAAAAGGTATGCAGTCTAAGGGAGATTTGTGCTGCTCCACATTTCTTAGAAATCCAGACTCTGCACTGCTATCTTTTGCACTTGGTTGGAAGTCAGGGACTGTAATTTCTTGCACTGTGGCCAGCTGGCACTCACCAGGACAAAGACATCAGGTAGAAGAGCTTGTCAAAGGCAAATGATTTCCCAGTTAACTCAGACCACTCTTTGAAGGAAGCTCTGCTGGAAATCTTAACCCCAAACTTCAACCTATATTATTTTGGCTATATACTTAGTCACATTTGCTGAAATTTCACAGGAAAATGGAGGGTAGTTTTCAAACAGCCCCCAACTAGATGAAGGTTCTCTTAGAGAAAAAAAAATTTAAAAAAATGATTTTTGGTTAGAAATCCAGCAATTTCTGTTTCTGACAGATTTAGTAAAACATTCAGAGCTATCAGTAAGTACAAACTAGAACTGACAACTTCCAAATCAGTAGGGAAATGGAAATGTACCATTTGTTGAAAATACCATCTTTTAATCAATGAAATATTGGAATCTTTGTGAAAAATCAATTAACCATATATTCAATGGTTTATTTCAGGAGTAGCAATTCTATTCCATGAATGTATATATTTTTCCTTAGGCCAGTACCACATAGTTTTGATTTCTGTAGCTTTGTAGTAAGCGTGAACTCAAGAAGTGCATATCAGCCAACTTTTTTTTTAGATTACTTTGACTTTTTTTG
>SJYR01003719.1:263012-273443 GCA_006410655.1 Kobus ellipsiprymnus
CCTGATTACTATGCAAAACTTATAAATTAAATCAACATTTATGATATTGAATCTTGCTATCTATAAAGATTATTACTTATAATGTACCTCTATCTATACTTATGTATAGATATCTACATATTACAGATAAGTAAATATTAATTAGTTTTAAATACAATATATTGTATGTGTAGTATTTTTTAGATATGCTTATACACTGGGAATAAAGAGGTGAACAGAACAAACTGAGAGCTCAGTTTCAGCAGGAAGTGTCAGTAAATATCAATTATAAAGTAATTTCAGGCAATAGATTGTTGCTATGAAGAAAAAGATGAAGTTAAATGAATAGTGATGAACAAGTTGTTCTTTTATAGCCATTTGCTTAGGGAAGGCCTTTCTAGTAAACTGGTATTTAAGCAGAGTCAGAAAAAACTAAGAGAAGAAGATAATTCAGTGTGGAATAAGAAGCATACTCAAAGACTATTATGACCCAGAGATGTACACGGTGGCTAGTTGGCTCAAGACAAGTAGGTAAGTGAATTGAGTAAAAGTGAGCACGATAAAAAATGAGGAGGAATAGGGACTTGGTGGTAGAGGGTCAGGTCTCTTAACTGATATAATTGACTATTGGGTGTTTTTGGACAGGAGAGGGATGTGATCTGTATATTGTTTAAAAAAGAAAACATAATTCTGAAAAATAGATGACAGGAAAAGGAGACATACAAAGAAACTCATTTTTATATAAATCAATGAATGAATATAATACAAAAGTTTTATATTTAATTAAATTATAAATAATTGCTTGATATTTCTAATCCTTTTCTAACATATTTCCCTTCATCAATACATTCATTATTTAACTTACTCATCTACTTATTTTATGAAAAGTATTGAACTCTGTTCTGGTCTTGAACTATGCTCTATGCTAGAAAATCAACAAAACTCAAGAGAGATGTGATTTACATGGAGAAAATGAGAAACAGCAATGATGTAACATAGTAACAATGACGAGAACCTGTGGTCCTTTTAGTCACTAAGTTCTGCCTGCCTCTTTTGCAACCCCATGCACTGCAGTCTGCCAGGCTCCTCTGTTCATGTGATTTTCCAGGCAAGAATACTGGAATGGTTTGCCGTTTCTTCCTCCAGGTGATCTTCCTGACCCAGGAATGAAAATATGTGTCTCCTACATTGGCAGGCAGATTTTTTTTTTTTACCATTGAGCCACCTGGGAAGCCATAAAAAGTACAGTGATGCAAATCAACAAATGGTATTTATCGAATACCCAAAGAAACAATACGGTACGAAATTTTTATTTTTATTAATTCCTGTTTGTTCTAGTCTAGCTTCTTCATTTCTCCCATTCGGTCTTAGGCCATCCATATTCCCCAGGCAATTTGTCTTTATTTTACATTTCTTGTTTTGTCTATTTCAATCTGTTTCGGCTTGCTCCAGCTGTGTGTGGGGGGGCTTTGGAGCATTATTAAAGGGACTTAACTATGTGTTTGCAGTTTATTAGAGAGAAAGTGTTTCTTAGCATTTTTAATTAGTTCTGGAAACCTCTAAGCATCTTTGCAGTAATTCCAGGGAAACTAGGGATTTGTGGTGAGTAGAGTGATCTTCTAACTACCTTTTCAGACCTTCTGGCCTGATCTGCCTCTTGTGATAAAAACAGAACGGGGGAAAAAAAAAATCAGGGTTCTTTTCTGCCTGTTTGCATTTATAGCTTTTTTAAAAAAATTGCATTCAAGAGACTATTCTCCTGAAAGGAAGGATTATATCACACCAACAGATGTCATCATCCATCTAATCTTTGAAGCTTGATTTTCTTGCAAAAGTGATTGTTCTGGAAATACTGAAGATTATTCATTAGGCAGGCTATACATTCCTAATAGTGTATCAGCTTATTTCCTGTGTATTTGCATAAACTAGAAGTATTATAATAATACTTATTACAAAAGCTATTATCATTGTCATATTTAAAATATGTCTCAGTTCAGTTCAGTTCAGTCGCTCAGTCGTGTCCAACTCTTTGCGACCCCATGAATCGCAGCACACCAGGCCTTCCTGTCCATCACCATCTCCCGGAATTCACTCAAACTCACCTCCATTGAGTCCGTGATGCCATCCAGACATCTCATCCTCGGTCGTCCCCTTCTCCTCCTGCCCCCAAATCCCTCCCAGCATCAGGGTCTTTTCCAGTGAGTCAACTCTTCGCATGAGGTATCCAAAGTACTGGAGCTTCAGCTGTAGCATCATTCCTTCCAAAGAAATCCCAGGGCTGATCTCCTTCAGAATGGACTGGTTGGTTCTCCTTGCAGTCCAAGGGACCCTCAAGAGTCTTCTCCAACACCACAGTTCAAACGCACCAATTTTTCGGAGCTCAGCCTTCTTCACAGTCCAACTCTCACATCCATACATGACTACTGGAAAAACCATGGCCTTGACTAGACAGACCTTAGTCGGCAAAGTAATGTCTCTGCTTTTCAATATGCTATCTAGGTTGGTCATAACTTTTCTTCCAAGGAGTGTCTTTTAATTTCATGTCTGCAGTCACCATCTGCAGTGATTTTGGAGGCCCCCAAAATAAAGTCTGACACTGTTTCCACTGTTTCCCCATCTATTTCCCATGAAGTGATGGGACCGGATGCCATGATCTTCATTTTCTGAATGTTGAGCTTTAAGCCAACTTTTTCACTTCTCCTCTTTCACTTTCATCCAGAGGCTTTTTAGCTCCTCTTCCCTTTCTGCCATAAGGGTGGTGTCATCTGCATATCTGAGGTTATTGATATTTCTCCTGGCAATCTTGATTTTAGCTTGTGCTTCATCCAATCCAGCACTTCTCATGATGTACTCTGCATATACGTTAAATAAGCAGGGTGACAATATACAGCCTTGACATACTCCTTTTACTATTTGGAACCAGTCTGTTGTTCCATGTCCAGTTCTAACTGTTGCTTCCTGACCTGCATACAGATTTCTCAAGAGGCAGATTAGGTGGTTTTATAGTTTTTTTAAATACATTTTTACATTAAACAAAAAATGTTCAAATAGTGTTTAATTGTGATTCTTACTGCAGATTGTGACTGCAGCCATGAAATTAAAAGACGCTTACTCCTTGGAAGAAAAGTTATGACCAACCTAGATAGAATATTCAAAAGCAGAGACATTACCTTGCCGACTAAGGTCCGTCTAGTCAAGGCTATGGTTTTTCCTGTGGTCATGTATGGATGTGAGAGTTGGACTGTGAAGAAGGCTGAGTGCCGAAGAATTGATGCATTTGAACTGTGGTGTTGGAGAAGACTCTTGAGGGTCCCTTGGACTGCAAGGAGATCCAACCAGTCCATTCTGTAGATCAACCCTGGGATTTCTTTGGAAGGAATGATGCTGAAGCTGAAACTCCAGTACTTTGGCCACCTCATGCGAAGAGTTGATTCATTGGAAAAGACTCTGATGCTGGGAGGGATTGGGGGCAGGAGGAGAAGGGGACGACCCAGGATGAGATGGATGGATGGCATCACGGACACGATGGACAACTCCGGGAGATGGTGATGGACAGGGAGGCCTGGCGTGCTGTGATTCATGGGGTCTCAAAGAGTCGGACACGACTGAGCGACTGAACTGAACTGAACTGAACTGCACCTATATAAAATGCACAGATGGTGAAATTTTTATTTAACATATTTCTTAAGAAGGGAACTGATAACACATGAACTCAGGTTTGTTTGCTTGTCGCTCCAAGCTAAAGAGCCAATATTCGAAAGACAAGTGTTGGTAGGAAAACAAGTTGCTTTAATCAGAAAAGCTAGCAACTTGCAGAAAAGGAATGTCCAAAAAACAACTCCAAAGATTCTGCTCAGCCAAGAACACTTTTAAAAAGAAAAGGGGAAGTAATCTCCTCTAATCATTGAGGCAGGAGGCCAAGCTCTGCTACTCTCCATTGTATGCGGGTTGGCTGACTCCTCAGGAGCTTTCTTAGATACTATATGTTCACACAGTTTGTTCAGGAGATTATTGAGGGGGAAGCTAGGGAAGAGATCTGACCATTTGTTAATTACTTGACTCATTCTACTTCTTTGAATCACAGAAAGAACCCACAAGTTAGGCAGGCATTGTGAGATCACAAGATTTGAAAGGTATGCTTGGCCAGAGATGAGTAGAGCATGGGGGCTTGGGGTGGTGGTGGTGGGGTGCCTGGTTTAACATTAGCTTTACTAAAGTGACAAAACAAAAGGGGCCTCCTAGAGAGAGCTCTTTCCTGCCAAAAGCTGCTTACACAGCTGGTACCAAGAAGAATTTGAGCAGAAACATATATTAGAAATAGGGAATTGTGCGATACATTTACAAGTAGATGCAGAATGGATATCCATGTAGTAGTCAAGTCTATTGCACAAGACTCCATTAAGTTTGAAACTCTATAATTGCTAATGTTGCAGAAAGAGAGACCCCCTTCCAGGGCGCTAGAGTGGGCTCTTGTCTAACACTTGGAAATGAATTGTCCGAGGAGACACATGAGCTGATAAAGCAAGAGATTTTATTGGAAAGGCACCAGGGCGGAGAGCAGTAGGGTAAGGGAAACCATGAGAACTGCTGTGCCACATGGCTTACAGTCTTGGGTTTTATGGTAATAGGATTGTTTCTGGGCTGTCCTTGGCCAATCATTCTGATTTGGAGTCCTTCCTGGTGGTGCACACATTGCTCAGCCAAGATGGATGCCAGGGAGAAGGATTCTGGGAGGTGGTGGGACACATGGTATCTCCTTTTGACCTTTCCTGAACTCTTCCGATTGGTGGTGGCTTATTAGTTTCATGTTCCTTACTAGGACCTCCTGTCATAAGACAACTCATGCATATAGTTACTATGGTACCTGGCCAGGTGGGCCATTTCAGTCAGTGTGCTTCCCCTAACAATACTTTGCATTATTACCAGTTTTCTACATTATAGAGTTATAAAATATTTGACAATGAAATGAAGAGTAATGCAAGGGTGAGCTATACAATATATCTGTTGCAGGAAGGGGGACCCCTTCCAGGGCCCAAAACTTGGCTCTTGTCTAACACTCTGAAATGAATTGTCCGAGGAGACACATGTGCTGACAAAGCAAGAGATGTTATTGGGAAAGTGCACCCGGGTGGAGAGCAGTAGGGTAAGGGAACCCAGGAGAACTGCTCTACCGTGTGGCACCAAGATGGATGCTAGCGAAAGGGATTCTGGGAAGTGGACGGACATGCGGTTTCTCCTTTCTACCTTTCCCTGACTCTTCTGGTTGGTGGTGGCTTATTAGTTCCATATTCCTTATCAGGATCGCCTGTCATAAAACAGCTCATGAAAGTAGTTACTATGGTGCCTGGCCAGGGTGGGCAGTTTCAGTCAGTGTGCTTCCCCTAACATATCTACTAGTGTTATTTTATACTGAAGGAGGAAACAGACAGAACAGGCTCTGTCTTGAAAGCAGGACTGTCTTGGGCTGGACTGTGGATTTTGAGCTATATGCCCAGTATTTATGAAAAGGACATACCAACTGGAAAACCAGACCTCTCCAGATGGAAGAGGCCCAGGGCTCGTACCTAGACTCTCTCTCACCTAAAGGAATTCTGTGTAACCAAATACAATAATAAATTCTATAATGCTTATTGGAGTATGACCACAAGCCTATTGCTAACTGTCCACTGTTAACTACTTAGGCCTAAGGCATATGAATCACGGGTTAACTTTGATCTTTCTTTTCCTTTGTTCAGACTAGTTTCAGGGAATTTGGGGAGGTGGGTTTGGGCAAGTACACTTAGGGTATATAAGGTTTTCACAAACACTGGTTGGGGTCCTTGTCTAAGAGGAGACTGCCTTGGGCCCACCGGTGTAATAAACTGCACTCCACTCTCTGCATTGTCCTTCTGAGTGAGTTTGTTTCCTGCAACTCGTGGCTACAACAACACATTTAAAAATTCTTCACAATCCACCCTATTCCAAAGAAATATAACTGTTAATCACAAAATCAGGCTGATCACATTAGATTTGGCCTGATTAGTTACATATGTATTGTTGTGAAGAGTTGGACACGACTGAAAGACTAAGCACAGCCAACACAGAAAGAGTGTTAACTTACTATAAAGACTTCCTTAAGTTTATTTTGTAAAATCTACAGCTATATAGTAGTGAACTGTTACTAATACAACAAAATTAACCTCTGTCTGGACGTTTTCATAAGGAATTTGAGATCAGACTGTCAAAGGTCTCTATTATTTGATAACCTGAGGCTAGGAAACTAAATCCTAGAGAATAGTAAACTATCTCATGAACTAAAACAAACAAACAAACAAGAAGTACTGGAAAACCCTTACTCAGCATTTGGTATGATCTGAATGTCATCTAAGCAATGTCAACCCAAATCCTATACCCAGGAGTCTGTTCTTTGAAATGTCAAACAGTTTTTGTTTTCTACAAGAAAATATTTTTGTTACTTGAGAGAAACTAGTCCACAAAAGATGAAATAAATAGTTCATGCTGATTTATTTATAACTCATTATAACACATTTTAGATAACAAAAAAAGCATACAATACAAAAAAAATTAGTTTAGAGCTTCAGATTTTTCCAGTCAGATTTGCATTTGAATCGGATGTTCAGTATGTGTCAGGTAATAATTACTAAGTTCAATAATAACACAAGTAGAATGCTAGTACACTACCTAGCACAGAATTATATCTCAGTACACTTTAGTTGAATATTGAAATATGATTGTGTGAGTCAATTTGAATGTATTTTAGAGCAGGTAAATGAAATTGCTAAACGTATTGTTGTTATTGTTCAGTTGCTAAGACGTGTCTGAATCTGTGACCTGTGGACTGTAGCAGACCAGGCTTCCCAATCCTTCACTATCTCCCAAAGTTTGCTCAAACTCATATCCATTGAATCGGTGATGCAACCCAACCATCTCATCCTCTTTTTCCCCTTCTTTTGCCTTCAATCTATCTGAGCATCAGGGTCTTTCTCAATGAATTGGCTTTTCCCATCCGGTGGCCAAAGTATTGGAGCTTCAACTTCAGTATAAATTCTTCCAATTAATATTAAGAGTTGATTTCCTTTAGGAAAGATTGGTTTAATTTACTTTCTGTCCAAGGAACTCTTCGATGCTCAGCCTTCTTTATGATCCAACTCTCACAACAGTATAGTACATGACTATTGGAAAAACTATAGCTTTGACTATATACACATTTGTCAGCAAAATGATGTCTCTGCTTTTTAATATACTGTCAGTAATACGTGAACCGTGAGATTTCAAATGTTCAAGCTGGTTTTCGAAAAGGCAGAGGAACCAGAGATAAAATTGCCAACATCTACTGGATCATTGAAAACGCAAGAGTTCCAGAAAAACATCTATTTCTTTTTTTTTTTTTTTACTTTATTTTACTTTACAATACTGTATTGGTTTTGCCATACATTGATATGAATCAGCCACGGGTGTACATGAGTTCCCCATCCTGAACCCCACTCCCACCTCCCACCCCATATCATCTCTCTGGATCATCCCCGTGCACCAGCCCCAAGCATCCTGTATCCTGTATCGAGCATAGACTGGCGATTCGTTTCTTACATGATGGTATACATGTTTCAGTGCCATTCTCCCAAATCATCCCACCTTCTCCCTCTCCCTCAGAGTCCAAAAGTCCGTTCTATACATCTGTGTCTCTTTTGCTGTCTCGCATACAGGGTTATCATCATCATCTTTCTAAATTCCATATATATGTGTTAGTATACTGTATTGGCGTTTTTCTTTCTGGCTTACTTCACTCTGTATAATCAGCTCCACTTTCATCCACCTCATTAGAACTGATTCAAATGTATTCTTTTTAATGGCTGAGTAATACTCCATTGTGTATATGTACCACAGCTTTCTTATCCATTCATCTGCTGATGGACATCTAGGTTGTTTCCATGTCCAGGCTATTATAAACAGTGCTGCGATGAACATTGGGGTACAGGTGTCTCTTTCAGTTCTGGTTTCCTCAGTGTGTATGCCCAGCAGTGGGATTGCTGGGTCATATGGCAGTTCTATTTGCAATTTTTTAAGGAATCTCCACACTGTTCTCCATAGTGGCTGTACTAGTTTGCATTACCACCAACAGTGTAGGAGGGTTCCCTTTTCTCCACACCCTCTCCAGCATTTATTGCTTGCAGACTTTTGGATCGCAGCCATTCTGACTGGTGTCTATGCCAAAGCCTTCAACTGTGTGGATCACAATGAACTGTGGAAAATTCTTCAAGAGATAGGAATACTAGACCACCTGACCTGCCTTTTGAGAAATCTGTATTCAGGTCATGAAGCAATTGTTAGATTGGGGTTGTCCCTTTCTTTTACTATGTGCATGTAAAATAACATGGGCTTCTATCCCACGTGCTTTTTCAAAGACCAGGCTTCCCCTAATGGTTTCCAGAATTCATATTTCTTATTTTGTAAATGCTTAGCCTCTTTTTTTTAAATTTTAAATGTATTTTTTTTTCACTGAAGGATAGTTGCTTTACAGAATTGTGTTTCTGCCAAACATCAACATGAATCAGCCATAGATATACATATCTCCCCTCCCTCCTTGAACCTCCATCCCATCTTCCCCGCCATCCCATCCCTCTAGGTTGTTACAGAGCCCTGATTTGAGTTCTCTGAATCATAGAGCAAATTCCAATTGGCTATCTAGTTTACATTTGGTAATGTAAGTTTCCATGTTACTGTCTCCATAAATCCCACCCTTTCCTTCTTCCTCCCTCCTGTGTCTGTTCTTTATGTCTGTGTCTCCATTGCTACCCTGCAGTACTGGTAGTTTATTGTGAATCTCTGTAGAGATTTGAGTTAGAAGAGGAATTTGCTCTACTGGCCACATAGTTATCCTGGTTGAGTGTTCTTCCCATTCTGAGATAAGTATTGCATTCATAAGGAAGGCAGATGCTTAAGAAGTTTTGCTTCGTCAGCAGTTTGAACTGAGCAATTTGCCTTTCTCTTTGATCTTAAATTTATATTAAAAGAAGAGATTTAAATCGACTTAATTTGGTACTAATCTGAATGGTATATCTGTAGCTTTTTTGAGTTCTCATCATCTGTTTCAGAATTTAGGAATCTCTCTTCCATCTGCCTGTTATGTGTTTACTTCCCATCTAGTGAAGCATTCCGCAGCCCAGACCTCTGTCATTTTTTTAGCAAAAGGTTTAATTTGATAAGCAAAGTGTATAGAATAACAAATAGAAATTTTATGAAAGAATGGAGATGAAAGAGTGATGGTAACTGAAATGAAATTGTTGAGGCCACTTTCCTTAGATTTGTATCTGGCAGGCATGGGGGATTCATGGTCCATCTATATATTCTGACACATTCAGATAGAAGACTTTGAGGTGACACAATGCAGGCATCTTCTGTCATCCAATTCAATAATATTTGGGGTTGTTGTGAGCTCCAAAAACAGACTGTCATAGATGTCTTCACTTTTTGATCATCAGGATTAATTGCACTATTCGGATAAGTCATCAGAGGAAGAGAGAATACTTTTATAAAAGTAGAAAAACACATCTTAGGAGTATTGTATTCACTTAGAACACAGGAATTGCTTTTTCATGGTAGAAAAGAACCTGAATCATAGTCATGAAAAGCCTTAGAAAAATGTGTTTTAAGTTGTTCTTTCATGTTCCCTTATGCCATGCCTATCAGACTGCTTTGCTTCTCTACTTATATCTGGATGTATCTGTGTATGTGTACATATGTGTATGTGCACAGCAAGGATGTTTGAGAGAGTGAACTGCTGCATCAGTTAATAATCTTCTATAATTTAAGCATTTAGCTTTGCTAGACAATCTGCTGTGAAAATATGGTGCAAGTATAGGTCTCTTTTCCCCTTTAATTTAGTCAGTCTTATCTACCTTTTATCAAAAATTGTATCTGTCCTGTTCTTTATCCCAGCAGACTTCTTAATATCCTGTTACTTTCTTTACTTTCTCTCTGACCACCTATACTCTCTCAGTTTTTCTTTTCTAAAGGAGAATATATGATCAGTATTAGGGGTTGAGCAAAATATTATAGTTGTTTCAATGACCACAGCCCTCACAATATTTATTTTTACATTTCTGACTCTCTGGGCAACTGGTAGATACAATTTTATAATTTTAGTAAACATCTTCAGAATAAAGATGCCAAAGTCTCAAAATTCATGATAACATTTTTATAACTATATACCTTATATACCTATAGAAACAAATATCTAATAACAGGGTTTAATATTTTAAAGTTAATGTCAGGAATAATTTCATCTTAAGATTCAACTTTTATTTTTGCAATAACTCCTAACACTGAAGTTTGTTATGGTAAAAGTCATGTATAGGAACTTCCCTGGCAGTCCAGTGGTTAAGACTCCATGCTTCCATTGTAAAGAGCATGGGTTCAATCCCTGGCTGGGGAAACTAAGATCCTTGCGTGTCT
>SJYR01003719.1:276070-309196 GCA_006410655.1 Kobus ellipsiprymnus
CCAGGCCTCCCTGTCCATCACCAACTCCCAGAGTTCACACAAACTCATGTCCATCAAGTCAGTGATGCCATCCAGACATCTCGTCCTCTGTCGTCCCCTTCTCCTCCTGCCCCCAATCCCTCCCAGCATCAGAGTCTTTTCCAATGAGTCAACCCTTCACATGACATGGCCAAAGTGCTGGAGTTTCAGCTTTAGCCTCATTCCTTCCAAAGAAATCCCAGGACTGATCTCCTTTAAAATGGACTGGTTGGATCTCCTTGTAGTCCAAGGGACTCTCAAGAGTCTTCTCCAACACCACAGTTCAAAGGCATCAATTCTTTGGCGCTCAGCCTTCTTCACAGTCCAACTCTCACATCCATACATGACTACTGGAAAAACCATAGCCTTGACTAGATGGACCTTAGTTGGCAAAGTAAAGTCTCTGCTTTTGAATATACTGTCTAGGTTGGTCATAACTTTTCTTCCAAGGAGTAAGCGTCTTTTAATTTCATGGCTGCAGTCACCATCTGCCGTGATTTTGGAGCCCCCCAAAATAAATTCTGACAGTGTTTTCACTGTTTTTCCATCTATTTCCCATGGAGTGATGGGACCGGATGCCATGATCTTTGTTTTCTGAATGTTGAGCTTTAAGCCAACTTTTTCACTCTCCTGTTTTACTTTTATCAAGATGCTTTTTAGTTCCTCTTCCCTTTCTGCCATAAGGGTGGTGTCATCTGCATATCTGAGGTTATTGATATTTCTCTTGGCAATCTTGATTCCAGCTTGTGTTTCTTCCAGTCCAACATTTCTCATGATGTACTCTGCATATAAGTTAAATAAGCAGTGTGACAATATACAGCCTTGACGTACCCACCAGACCTTAGCTGTAGTAAAAAATACATTACTATTTATGTTTGAATAATGACTCCTAGGGTAGTGGATATCAAATTGAAATCATTAGTGCCATAACCTTAAATTGTAAGAAATATTTATCTATGTAAATGGGAGAAAAAGAATCTATTTAGTGAAGAAGGAACTCTGAGAGTAATTTAATCATCCCACTCCACCCTACCCCACAATGTTTTTAATGTGGAGGTTATATCTAGTGTTAGTATTTCCAACCTCCACTGCCCTGAGTACAAATTAGGTTGCATTTACAGTATCTCACAGCTTGATACTTGGACTTCCCTCCTTGGTGGCTCAGATGGTAAAGAATCCACCTGAAATGGGTTGGGGGCAGGGAAGGAGACCTGGGTTCCATCCCTGGGTTGGGAAGATCCCCTGAGGAGGGCATGTCAACCCACTCCAGTATTCTTGCTTGAGAATCCCCAAGGACAAAGGAGCCTGGTGAGCTGCAGTCAATGGGATGGCAATGAGTTGGGCACAACTGAGTGACTAAGAACACACACATGCACAACTTGTACCTGTGATTTCTCATCATTACTTACATGGTGTCATATGACCAGAATTAGCACAGGATTGGTGAATAGAAGTCATGTGTCATGGCAGGGCCAAAGTCTTTGGTGACTGGAGGGAGACATGTTCACACTGACTTTCTGTACCACATAGACTAGGAAGACTATGAGTCCTGGATAGAGTACCCAGAGAGCAGCGGGAACTTCACTAGCCTGAATGGCTGAGTTGCTACAGAGAACAGTTGCCCTGGAGAGTTGCTCAGAGCCTTATCCTACTTTTCAAAAATTAAAACTAAAGTTTTACTGTATTAACTTCTAAGATTTGGGGGTTGTTTGCTATTTCAACGTATCTTTTAGTTTATTCCAACCCTTGAGTATTCCAAGTCCCCCATCTTGACCAGAAGGAATTTCTGACATTTTCTAGGATTTTGAAGCATGTCTAGAATTTTATACACCTTTTGTATCCATTCTGCTTGCATCTAATCACATCTAATGAACTGAGAATCCTCAAGAGAAGATTCTGCAACTTCTGCCCTTCTGCAAATCTTAAGGATGAGATTTCTCAGTCTATTCATCCCCATTTTTTGATCTGGGTTTGTCAAGCACCCTAACACCTGTGGTTCAGGCAAGGAGTTTGACATCAGATGCCACTACTACCTCTCCCATATCAAAAATAGAGCAATACATTTGTCAAGGTTTATGCCTGAAAGTCCAAGATTTTATTGATTAAACCAGAAGAGACCTACAAGGGAAGCTATTTTTGGTCAATTTCTCATGCCTGCTGGCTTTGATGCAACAGGAGATTTCAGTTGATTTGCCCAGGTAGTAGCTGGCTCCATGAAATGAGGACAGTCTCTCCCATCCCCAAATATCAGCTGAGGAAGGTATCATGATTGAGTGACTGTGGCACTGTGTTGCACCTACTAGCAGAAACAGCTCTTTCAGTTCACAGAGGGAGCTATTACCCCAAACCATTTTTTTGAATCCTACAGATTTGAAATCTTACCATGCTGGAATCACCATGCATATATGTATACAATCATTCTCAAATTTATTTCAAAGTATCTCCAGATTTTCATTTGTGTGCAGAACGTTTTTACTCAAGTTTTTCAGCTACTGTTTGCAGGCTTTCCACCATAAGCCACTGTACCAATATGACCTTTCTTGGAGCCCTTAATAAGAATAATGTTCCTCTGGGTACAAGCTTGATGACCATCTTCATTATATCATTTGCTAGACAGTAGGTGATGAAAAATTAATCCTTTCATATCTGTGAGTCATTTGTCTCCCAGAACATGAAGCATAATTATTGTTCCCAAGGCATCACATAATCTTTTTGACAAGAAAGAATGCTCTTGAGTTTGGCTCCGGGCCAAAATCCTATGTCTGAACTTTCAGGAATGACCATATATAATTACAGAGACCATCTCAAAGATCTCATGAGAGAAAACTGTCTTCCCCACAGTCATGCCTTTTATATAGAGTATGTCGCTATCTGTAGTGGGAACTGCAGTTAAAGGCTCAGGCTACCTTCCCCATGAAATGGAGTGAAGTGAAGTCACTCAGTCATGCCCTACTCTTTGTGACCCCATGGACTGTAACCTACCAGGCTCCTCTGTCCATGGGATTTTCCAGGCAAGAATACTGGAGTGGGTTTCCATTTCCTTCTCCAGGAGATCTTCCCGACCCAGGGATTGAACCCAGGTCTTCCACATTATAGGCAGACGCTTTACCATCTGAGCCACCAGGCAAGTCACCTTCCCCATGCTCATACATATATGTGTATTCTTACCTCAGACACCTCATTTTTAAAGCCTTCATCTGAAAACCTTGACTGAGGCACTTTTCAGCAACTCTGACTCGATCTCCTTATTGTATGTTCTTTATATATTTTTCTCTTCTCTGACTTAATAGTTTTCCACTCTTAGGTCTTTCCCTTGTCATCTCTCCAGCCTCTTACCAGGTCTTCCACATTATAGGCAGACGCTTTACCATCTGAGCCACCAGGCAAGTCACCTTCCCCATGCTCATACATATATATGTATTCTTACCTCAGACACCTAATTTTTAAAGCCTTCATCTGAAAACCTTGACTGAGGCACTTTTCAGCAACTCTGCCTCGATCTCCTTATTGTATGTTTTTATATATTTTTCTCTTCTCTGACTTAATAGTTTTCCACTCTTAGGTCTTTCCCTTGTCATCTCTCCAGCCTCTCCAGATCCAGGGAAACAGCTGGAAGCGCGCTCAGGGCTCTCCTGTGGTGAGACATTTTTCATGCCTGCACCATATGTAATCCAAGTGACCCGCACCTGATGCTGTTCTGTGGGGCAAAATGAATCATTTTATTTCTTTGGCTCTTACATATACCATCACAGAAAGTGCATCGGGGCTTGAATGTTACTTTTAGTTTGGGGATTGTCCTACTTGTATTAATCAACCACTTTGATACCCAAGAACTCAGCAAACTTTCCAGATATTTTCCAACCTTTCCCCTTTAGTGATACAAACTACTATACTGATTGAGTTTAAGAAGAGGACTGGGTGCTCCATTAATTCTATTGTTCCTTTAACCTCGCCCTTAGTGGTTTTTTTTCCTTTGTTTCTGTTTCTTTTGTTTGTTGGTTGGTTTTTGTCTTTGGCCCTAGAACAAATAGAAAGAGCCAATAGTTATGGGCTCATTAGCAAAACACAAAATCTCTATGAAATAATAGACTGCAAACAGCTATAGCTATTATATTAAAAAAGACCCCCTACCTGCCAATCGACCATTCCTTTTTTTTTTTTAATAAGAGAATCAGTTTTAATGGTGTTATCTGCTGTGAATTCACTAGTGTTGTCTATTGTGAATTTCATTGACTAACCATTTAGATTGGATGAGTATTTTTCATCAAGAGTCTATCTCTATAATTACACTATTATTTATCATCTTTAGCTAAAATCAGGTCTACAACATTAGGACTCTCTATAAATAGATACATACATTGAAAATTCAGGTAAGAATAAATGATAGCTTAAAGAGATCTAAAAGCTTTTAAAACACTCCATTGCAACAAAAGTATTTTGGCATGAGTGCTAAGTCACTTCAATTGTATCTGACTCTTGTGACCTCATGAACTGTAACCAGCCAGGCTCCTCTGTCCATGAGATTTCCCACTCAAGAATACTGAAGTAGGTTGCCATTTCCTCCTCCAGGGATTCTTTCCAACCTTGGGGTGAGCTTAAATTCAGAGCCAAAAGAGGCTCTTGGAAGTAGCAAGGTGACTTTGGAATGCATATCTCTATGGATGTTATTGCTCAGTTGCCATGTTAATGTCAGCTGCATAGTTTATATTCAATGAATATTTTAAAAATGAATAAATGAAAGGAGGATTAGGTTCATACTGAAACCATGATAGCCTAAGGTAAATGCTTGTCCTAGTGTTAGAAACTTTTTCCTTGACATAAAAATCATTTCCTATTGTTCCTCTAAAAAGCATATTGAAGAATATTGTAATATAAAACACCATTTCCATATTAAGCAGTGTGGTCATATTATGAAATTTTATATTAAAAGAGCATGAAATATTATTTGCTATGAAATACTGCTTGCAAAATTGGTTCAGTAAAAAGCAATAGAATGGGATTTGGATATATATGGAACTGCATGTTGATTATCTGAATCATACTCTAAATATTTTAAAGGAATAAGATTATTAATAGCAGAAGAAAAATATAGTTTTTTAAATAAGTGTTTTACAATACAGACTCGTATTCAAATAGACTAGTTACTGTCAGTTGTGACAAGAAACAGTTGTTTAAAAAATATCCTCGCATATTAAGCATTAATACTTTCTCAAAACATACTAAAAGTTCTGCTGAAGACTTACTTGAAGAATATGCTTATCTTTAATTGGACATTTTAGAGCATCAGTATTCAGAAATACTACAGATCATGCTGTTGAACACATATATCATGGTTTATTATTCTAAAAGAGAAATACAAAATAGCTTAAATGAAAATTATTAGCAAGAATAGGAGCATATCTGTAACATGGAGGAGCAGGGGCCAGAGATGGAAAAGTCAAGTAAAGAATTGTTTAAAAAGGAAGAAAAATTTGATTTGATGTGAAAGGAATGATAACAATACTAAGAGACCACTAAAGATACAAATTACATAATTTTAGTGCAATTATAAGATTAAAATCTGCCCATCTGGCTGACCAACAGCACATACATAAATAGAGTGAAATCAGTATATAAAAGCAAACATAATTTAATGAAAATATTCAACAGTTTATAGAATAACTTCAATGTTGAGTCAAATCTCTTTGAGAATGCTCATGTTATTTTACAAAATCAACTATTCCTTTTTAAAAATTTACTCAGTTTACATGGAACAAATTGTAGAATATGTGTAAAATGCAGTATGAGTGATATGGTTTTAGCTTAAAATTTTAAATCTGATTATCTAATTATTTGATTGGTTTCAGAGGTTGAGTAACTTACCAGATAAATTACATTATTTTCTTCATCAAAATAGCTCATGATTTACTTGTTTGGGAAACTGTTTAATTTTTTTTTGCAAAACATTTACAAATAGGTGTCAATTTTGTGATAAGAAAGCAAGCTTAGAAGCTGGGAGGTAGCAGTCATTTTTGTTTAGATGATTGCTTCAACACAAGCTTCTCAGGTGTTGTATAACTCATGCTCCATTTCAGTACTTTTTGTTTCACCTCTATCCAGGACATTAGGTCACGTAAGACTGAATTAACAAAGTCTGCAAATGCTCCAAATAAATATGTGATGACACCGTCCTATAATAGTTCACCTCATACCTGTAGAACATTTCTTGCTTCCTGCTCCAGCCCCTCCTATTGATATTAATTGCTAGGATGCTATGAAATCTACTGGCTTCATAACAGCAGAAAGTACAGGGGAATTTAGTGCTCCATAGAGCAAACCATTGACCAACAGGAAGTGAGAGTGAGTAGATTATTTCACCCCTTCATTCAATAAATGGTCTGGAGAAGCATTTATATAGTTCAAAGGATGATGATTCTAAGCTTTAAGCAATTTAAGTGGTTACACTTGATAACTAAAAAATATCCAGTTGGTAAAACTCTCTTGTCTTGTCTTTCCCTCTTTTGCTTCCCCCTTCCCCCCCTCCCCCATTTCTGTTCTTTGGGATTGCAAGTCAAAGTCACAACAAAGTAGGAGCAGAAAAGCCTCTGTCTTATATGCTACTGACATGAAACTAAGGCTAGGATGATGGAACTAGTGTGATCCTGAAAAGCAGCCTCTGTGGATAAGATTCAGAGCCAGATTTTTCTCTGGTATGGCAATTAGACCTTACTTCTGATGACAAGTGAGATGGCGATAACACTTTGCATATAGTGGCATAGTAGCACCAATGCTTTAACTTGTGGTTAATTGGGATACTTCACAAGTACAAGGTGAAGTGTTAAGAAATGCTACAAACGTGGTAAGTGAAAAGTACTGGAGCAATGGCAGTTATAACAGTGGGGCTCAGCATGGTTGCTCTTGTAAACAGTAGAAACTTTGGAGGAAAAAAAAAAGGTGGGTAGGCCCAGTGCAGCCAATTCTCAATACTAAGATGTAATAAACCTGCTATCTATAAATGGAAGATTTGAAAGGCAGATGGCTCCAAAAAACTGGCCAAAGATCTAGTCATAAAGTTAGAAAAGCTGCAAAGGAGACTAAATGCATATTTCCGAGATCTGAGATAGGAAAAATTGGGTGCATGAGCCTGAAAATCTAGGGTACATGTTTTCCTGAAACCAATGGGAAAGAAGAAGAAAGTAAGATTAATCTACACAGGGTCAAGAAGAAAATCCTGAACTTGACCTTTTCCACTTCAACCAATATAGTAATTAGAAACAGCATTGCAAGAAGAAAGAATTTGGAAATTAGTGTCCCCATAAAACACTTAAAGGTGTAGGGGAGGTAGACCCTGTCATATTCCTGTTTAATCACATATTTTGGCTAAGAGAAACTTTATGGATATTGAAAAGGGGAGATAGACTATGATAAACATAACCAGGCAATAGTCCCAACTGCAGGTGCTATGTTGAATTGGATATCTTTATCAGAGGAGATAAAATTCATACAAAACTTTTAGTTCTTAATACATTCCCATTGATGTGGCAAATTGTTTCTTCTCCAACATCATCAGTAGGGAAGATCAAGCACAATTTGCATGTATATGTTAATGACAGCAATATGCAATAAATGTTATTCATAGATAATTTGCTCATGCATTACCAGCAAAGGACAGGGGTTAAACTAAGTGTTAAACAGAGTGATTGTTTTCTCATTTTCCTTTTAAAATATAACATTTTCTAATTATTTCATGATGTCATGAAAAATTCTGGTTTGTTATTTCTTTGATGGAAAGATTATGTTAACAGTTGTGGATTTCCACAGAACTTCCACAGTTATAGGCACATGCAAAATTTGAATTTTAATTAACTTTAAGCACTTTGGGGCTTTGCTTCAAAGATTTCTTCCAAAATTCCATTCTCATCTGGAAACACTTTTCTTGTCAGAATTAATCAAAGATTTTTACATGTATTTAAAACTCAATCAATCACTATAGTAATCACTTCCCTTTTTAAAAATAATCCATTGCTTCTGAAGGCATGCCTGTGTTAGGATGAGTAAAATGTTTTCTTTATCAGTTGTCACACTAGAAAAGTATCCCATTAGTTAATTAACTAACAAGCTATTCCATTATTTATTCTTTTATACTTACTTTTAGTAACAATCATTGTACTGAAGATTTTCCAGGTTTTGTTTGCCAAAGGGTTCAAGCTTAAAACCAATTACACACTGAGATATATACTAAACTGTACTTCTTTTTTTTTTTTTTAAGTTTTGAGTTTGTTTGAAATGAACATCAGTGTACACCTGAGGGAGAAACAGGTGGCAAAAACAGTTCAGCCTAGAGGTATCAATGGAAAGGAAAGCATTGTAAACAAAAGAGAGATGTGAACTTTAAAATATCTGGGTTAAATTCTTGACCCTGTTGCTTTTCAGCTGTGGGACTTAGGGAAATTACTCAAACTCTATGAAAATAAGCTTTCTAATCTATAAAATAAATATACCTCAGTCATAAATTACTCCTATGGAATTTTAAAAAGCTTGGTGGAATGTATATAAATCACAGCAGGATCCTCTATGACCTACCTCCTAGAGTAATGGAAATAAAAGCAAAAATAAACAAATGGGACCTAATTAAAATCAAAAGCTTTTGCACAATGAAGGAAACTATAAGCAAGGTGAAAAGACAACCTTCAGAATGGGAGAAAATAATAGCAAACGAAGCAACTGACAAAGAATTAATCTCCAAAATACACAAGCAGCTCATGCAGCTCAATACCAGGAAAATAAATGACCCAATTAAAAAATGGTCCAAAGAACTCAACAGACATTTCTCCAAAGAAGAGATACAGATGGCTAACAAACACATGAAAAGATGGTCAACATCACTCATTATCAGAGGAATGCAAATCAAAACCACAATGAGGTACCATCTCACGCCAGTTAGAATGGCTGCTGTCAAAAAGTCTACAAGCAATAAATGCTGGAGAGGGTGCGGAGGAAAGGGAGCCTCTTACACTGTTGGTGGGGATGCAAACTAGTGCAGCCACTATGGAGAACAGTGTGGAAATTCTTAAAAAACTGGAAATAGAACTTCCATCAATCCTGCAATCCCACCACTGGGTATACACACTGAGGAAACCAGAATTGAAAGAGACACATGTACCCCAGTGTTCATCACAGCACTGTTTACAATAGCCAAGACATGGAAGTAACCTAGATGTCCATCAGCAGACGAATGGATAAGAAAGCTGTGGTACATATACACAATGGACTATTATTCAGCTATTAAAAAGAATTGAATCAGTTCTAATGAGGTGGATGAGACTGGAGCCTATTATACAGAGTGAAGTAAGTCAGAAAGTAAAACACCCATATAGTATATTAGCACATATACATGAAATTTAGAAAGATGGTAATGATGACCCTATATGCGAGACAGCAAAAGAGACACAGATGTAAAGAACAGACTTTTGGACTCTGAGGGAGAAGGCGAGGGTGGGATGATTTGAGAGAATAGCATTGAAACATGTATATTACCATATGTGAAATAGATCATCAGTCTAGGTTCTATGCATGAGGCAGGGTGCTCAGGGCTGGTGCACTGTGACAACCCTGAGGGATGGGATGGGGAGGGAGGTCGGAAGTGGGGGTATGGGGGACATATGTACACCCGTGGCTGATTCATGTCAATGTATAGCAAAAACCACGACAATATTGTAAAGCAATTAGCCTTCAATTAAAAAAAAAAAAAGCTGGTGGAATGTATAGCAAGTTGAAAACTTCGTCAGACCCCCAACTTTAACTTACCCATGGTAACTGACAATCTATTTTTACTAAAAAATTGTTTAGGTATTATCTAGCTGTAGCTACCATTGGTTTTGATTATTGTTTTTACTTGTAACACCAGATGTGTTTAATGCTTATGTGGGATGTAAATTAGAAGTGATACATTCATGTCATGATAGCACTCTCAATACAAGTAATTGCTTACCCAAATGACACTGTCTCTTTCTTGACTAATAAGAACTCTGTATTTTCCCTGAGAGATATATACCAATTAAAAATATTTATCCTCTCATGTTAATTTGGGACCACAGAAGGTCATTATGATGCAGTTTTAGCTCATAGACTTCAAGAAGATTCAGGGTTAGACTTGCAGAAAAGTGCGGATCCTTTATAAAAAGAATTTCAGCTTGTTTGCCCTGTCTTTATTTGGTCTTTATTTTGGTTTCCCTTTTCACTTTCAATATGATAACTAGATACCTGGGACCATAACTGTCAACTTCTAAACACTGGAATGAAAGCCACAGGCAACGGTGACCAAACAGGACAATGGAAGTGGCATGGATGCCTGGGACTTCCACATCAATGTGGATTATCAACCCTTGGCTTTCTTATTGTGCAAGACACATAAGCTCATTTTTTCTAAGTCACTGTTTGTAATGCTTTCTATTTGTAGCTGACATACCATAATTAATAATAATGTTTAGGTAGTATAGCCCCTGACTAGGTAATACATCATTGACCATATGAGAATAAACATGTACAAGGAATCATTCCTTAAGGCAATTTATGGAAAGGTTATTAAATTTGTCCTTTAGGAGCAAATGAATTTCAATTTGATTTAAGGGCTACATATACAGTTGTATTGAAAGAGTAATTTCAACAGTTTATAAACTATGTATGTATATAAATGCATAGAGATGTATGTTGTTGTTAGGAAAAAGTCTACCTTGAATCTAAAAGTCAGTGTATCAATCTTGTTTCTTTTCTGCCTTAACCTATCATTATTTCTTGCTCCCCCTGTCTTTCTTTTCATGATCATCATTTTTATAAATTATATTATTTTTTTCACTGATATGGTTTGAAGGACTTGAGTATATCCATGGCTGAAGCAGAAGATATTAAGAAAAGGTGGCAAGAATACACAAAAGAACTATACAAAAAAGATCATCAGAAACCAGATAATCATAATCGTGTGATCACTCACCTAGAGCCAGACATCCTGGAATGTGAAGTCAAATGGGCCTTAGGAAGCATCACTACGAACAAAGCTAGTGGAGGTGATAGAATTCCAGTTGAGCTATTTCAAATCCTAAAAGATGATGCTGAGAAAGTGCTGCCCTCAATATGTCAGCAAATATGGAAAACTCAGCAGTGGCCACAGGACTGGAAAACGTCAGTTTTCATTCCAATCCCAAAGGAAAGCAATGTCAAAGAATTGCTTTGGAATCTCACATGCTAGTAAAGTATTGCTCAAAATTCTCCAAGCCAGGCTTCAGCAATACGTGAACTGTGAATTTCCAGATGTTCAAGCCGGATTTAGAAAAGGCAAAGAATCAGAGATTAAATTGCCACCATCTGTTGGATCATTGAAAAAGGAAGACAGTTCCAGAAAAACATCTACTTCTGCTTTATTGAATATGCCAAAGCCTTTGATGTGTGGGTCATAACAAACTGCGGAAAATTCTGAAAGAGATAGGAATACCAGACCACCTGACCTGCCTCTTGAGAAATCTGTATGCAGGTCAGGAAGCAACAGTTAGAACTGGACATGGAAAAAAAGACTGGTTCCAAATAGGAAAAGGAGTCCTTCAAGGCTGTATATTGTCACCCTGTTTATTTAACGTATATGCAGAGTACATCATGAGAAATGCTGGACTGGATGAATCACAAGCTGGAATCAAGATTGCTGGGAGAAATATCAATAACCTCAGATATGCAGATGACACCACCCTTATGGCAGAAAGTGAAGAGGAACTAAAGAGATGAAAGTGAAAGGGGAGAGTGATAAAGTTGGCTTAAAACTCAACACTCAGAAAACAAAGATCATGGCATCTGGGCCCATCACTTCGTGGCAAATGGAAACAGTGACAGACTTTACTTTTTTTGGGTCCAAAATCACTGCAGATGGTGCCTGCAGCTATGAAATTAATAGATGTTTGCTTCTTGGAAGAAAAGCTATGACCCACCTAGATAGCATATTAAAAAGCAAAGACATTACTTTGCCAACAAAGGTTCGTCTAGTCAAAGCTATGGTTTTTCCAGTGGTCATGTATGGATGTGAGAGTTGCACTATAAAGAAAGCTGAGGGACAAAGAATTGATGCTTTTGAACTGTGGTGTTGGAGAAGACTCTTGAGGGTCCCTTGGACTGCAAGGAGGTGCAACGAGTTCATCCTAAAGGAAATCAGTCCTGAATGTTCATTGAAAGGACTGATGATGAAGGTGACACTAATACTCTGACTATCTGATGTGAAGAACTGACTCACTTGAAAAGACCCTGTTGCTGCTGTTGCTGCTGCTACTAAGTCGCTTCAGTCGTGTCCGACACTGACCCCATAGACAGCAGCCAGCTGGGTAAGATTAAAGGCAGTAGGAAAAGGGGCTGACGGAGGATGAGATGGTTGATTGTCATCACCAACGCTATGGACATGAGTTTGAGTAAACTCCCAGGGTTGGTGGTGGACAGGGAGGCCTGGCATGCTACAGTCTAAGAAGTCGCAAAGAGTTGGACATGACTGAGCAACAGAGCTGACTGCTGAACATTAGCAAAAGTGGGATTTTTGCTCTTATATATATATAATATTATATATAATATATATATTTATATTAATATATGCTGATGTATATATAATATAGAACATTTTATGTTCTTATTACAGCATATATTTTCTCTTCCTTATTGGTACTAGTACTTTAAACCTCAGGGAACTGAATTTTTTTCAGATTAAAATTTTCTTCTATCAGAGGGAGAGTGAAAAACAGATTCCTAATCACTGACTGTTGTAAACAACCCAACCCTGGGACATTTCTGGGGTTTTGAGATGTAGTTTTGATAATTTTCCCAGGGCTGGTAAATTAATCTAACTTAGAGCAGTTAGAAACCCATCTTAATACTGGAAGATGGGTTTTTCTCCTGTATGATGTTTCTAGAAATGTTTGATCCCAGGGATGCTTGTGAACATGGTTCTAGTTCTATGGGGAAAATAAAATTTATAGCATGAGATTGATAAACCGGGAGACATATGGACCAGAAGCAAAAAGAGAAAGGGAGGCTTGATAGTGTCCTGTCTCTTTAGTGTAGCTACCCCTAGGCTATTGAAATACACAATTCCAAAGTTACTTCAATTGGGTTTTAGTTGCTTAAAACAAACCAATTCCTGTTTTCTTTAGATGGAGGTTTTGTATTTTTTTTTTTTAAGTTTTTTTTGATTTTTTTTCTTCCTTTGTTTAATGAGGCTGAATTTGCTCTCATGTTTATGTGGGAAATACAACCTCTACATAAATGTAAAAAGAAAAATTTCTCCTTCCCTGCACATAAGAAACCTTTTTATCTAATCTTGAAGGCATAGTTTTTGCTTAGGAAATAGACCATTTAGGAAACTCTCCATGCAAGATAATCTTAGATAGTGTCTCTAAAAGATTCTTTATGTTTTTATGTACCTTTAACATCTGAGAGGGCTCTTTGACAAGAGACTGGAACTGCTAAACTAACCTCATTAATATCATTATTTAAACTATATTCATGTCGATTTTAAACATCAGATTAAAAATCACCAGAAGTGAGTTATATATTTTGTAAAGGCTGCATATATATTTTGTAAATCAAGCTTGCATGATTTGAAGAGTGGAGTTGAAACTAAAGAACAACCAATACAAATTACAGTCACAGGGTCACATCATGTGTAAGCGAGCAGCAGAGCACAGAGCCGAACCCAGGGCAGTCCAATCTCCAGATGGAGCCTTTTCAGGGCACCCTAAAAAACGAAGGATGAAGAGGGAATGACCCTGGTTTTCCAAATCTCTGCCACAGCATATTCACTTGGCAAGCTGGCAGTGTTTCATATGCTAGTCTTTCAGTTTCTTTAGAGCATAATCTCTTAATAGTTCATCTGGTTTGTTNGAAGGATGAAGAGGGAATGACCCTGGTTTTCCAAATCTCTGCCACAGCATATTCACTTGGCAAGCTGGCAGTGTTTCATACGCTAGTCTTTCAGTTTCTTTAGAGCATAATCTCTTAATAGTTCATCTGGTTTGTTCATCTGGTCTCTTTGTAGTTCAAAATTGTTGATTTTTCTCCACCAACTTCCCCATTAAATTACTTAGAACTTCAGCTTCCTTTGAAGGTATAAACTCTCACTGGTTTTATAAAACCATAAAAACAAAGTTTGGATTCAGTTTTGAAATCAATCCACATTAATTTTATCTTTTATGTTTGTTGATATTCCTGGATAAAGGAGGCAAATCATGCATATAGGATTTGTCTGATATAATTTGTTAACTCTTAGGACATTATATAAAAGTATTAATGTGAAACATGCTGATCTTGTTTTCCTAATTTTTATTTTGATGACATTGTTGCCACAGTTCCAAAGTTCATTAATATCTTTGACTGTGGAAAACCCTTGATGATTCCTCAATCTCCAACTATAGTGAATTCGCTCAAATAGATGCTTTAGTAAATTGCAACAGTCAAATGTCTACCAATTATTTAGTTCTAGAAATATATCTTTTTCAAAGAGATTAAATTTTGTCTAGATGTCCAATCTTCTCTATGCTTAAATTTAACTTAAAAATGTGTTCCAGGGAAAAGAACGTTATTTTAATTATTTTGATGACGATTATTGTTTTTCTTTAACATGTTTCTTTTAGCTAACATACACACGTCTATTCTCATTTTCCGTCTGCGGTTGATGTGGCAGATAAATCAGGTTCTACATTAAACACTGTCGTGGGGATTTTACTGCTTTGCCTTACCGTTTGGCTTAATTCTATTGATCAGGATTACATTTTCTGGAGATTCCCCCCCGCCCCCCACCGCTGCTATAGTTGTGCTAAATCAGAAGTTATTCAGTTACACGGAATGAATGGACTGAGATATTACTGTGATTCTTTAGAAGGACATACAAAAGTGGCAGGGTCGAATAAGTTTTACTACACCTTTTCATTAAAGCTGATCATTATTCATTTGGAAATCTGTAATACTGTGATCTGTTCTAGGCAGTCATTAGTATAGATTTGTGAAGGTCATTTTATAATGTATTATCAACTTACATTATATCTTCAGATGTGAAGGGAGACATAAAAAGGAAAAGAATGATCACAATTTTCCCAGTGCGTCAGAGCCATTTTTATTTCAACATTAGATCCTGTTTTACAGTGCCTCTTCAGTATTAACTCTGAGATGTCCAATTTGGCTTTTAATCAGGGAAATTTTGCAATATATAATTTCTCACATAAATACTTGGTCATTATACTGAGAAATAGTATAAAGGATATATGGCATATAATCTCCTTGGGGATATTTTAATATCCATTCTTCCTGTCAGTAAGATGTTACAGAAAAGCCCAAAGAAACTTTTTTGTCAACCCAATACTTAGTCATCTAGTTAAGCTCTGCTAAAACAGTTTCTCTTCATGAGAGGATTCTTTCTCTCTCTTTTTAAGCAAAAAATAATCCATTTGTTAGTAAATATGAAAAAGAAAATGTTTCCAGGATTGCTAATTTAAGGTGTGACTGGATCCATGTGTCCAGATAAATGTCTAGTCTTTTACTTTATCTGGCACTTGGCTCTATTCTCTATGTTCATTTCATTCTTTTTCTTCGTATGAAAAATAAAAATGGCTGCAGGAAGCTGCTACCTCACATTCTGTAACCCCAGGGGAAATAATTTTCCTTTCTGTTTTTTTTTTTTTTTTTCTGAAGTATAATTGACTTACAATATTGTGTTATTTTCTGGTGTATAATAGCGTGATTCAATATTTGTATACATTATAAAAGGATCACCAAAATTAGTCTAGTCACTGTCTCTGTCAATTAAATTATAATATTATCGAATATATCCCCTATAAGATACATTGCTTCCCCATGACATTTGTTTTGTAATTGGAAGTTTGAACTTTTTAATCTCCCTCACCTGTTTCACTCATTCTCTCACCCCTGTCCCTCTGGCAACCATCAGTTTGTTCTTTGTATCTATGAAGAGACTTCACTTTTGTTTCTAATACTAAGTAACATCTATATAATACATAAGCAGATTCAGTGAGTACTGAGAAGATAAGTAAAGTCATTCTTTCAAGAAAATGTAGAATTAGAGGGTAGGTTTGTGTGGTGTTGGATTTTTACTATTTAAAAGAATTGAAGTTGTTGTAATCTGAGTGAAAAGAACAAGCTGAGTTGTAGAAGCTGATATTACTAACATATAGTCAAGTCTGCTAAAGGTGGTCGGGAGGGCTGTTACCAGAGAAACGGAGAGTTGAAGAGGACCCTCCATTGGATCTCCAGTCTTGGTAAGGACACAAAAAAGAATCTGAGGTCTTACCCATGGCAAAACAAGTTTATTAAGTAAAGAACACCTCAAGGGAGAGGAGGGCCAAGCCAAAAGAGGCACTGGCCCTGAAACAGTGAGGTACTGGGTTTTTCAAGGCAGGGTTTTTACATATTCATCTAGGTGGGTGTGGATTGACAGTTGCAAGTTACATAACAACAGGCTGTATTGCACATTTTTCGCATAATTCATTCTATTATAGTGAAATGTATGAATGTATAGAATATTTATGAACCCTTAGTGGGTTCCTGGCTGCCTAAGGTCACATGAGAGCATAGCTGTGCATTAAGGGTGCATGGGCTGGAGTAGAAGGAGCCCCTGTGGTTGGTTTGTATTCAGTGTGGGCTTAGGATGCCTGCACTTGAGTTAGAAACAGTCTCTGTGGTTATTTTCTGTCATATCTGTGAGCTCTCCTGGGCCACACTGGGCAGGGTCTGGGGTGAGGTTTAGAGATCAGTTCAAATCTTTTTCAGCTATGTCATCCCTCACTGATCATGCCTAACTTTCTACCTAACAGGGAGCATCTTATTTTCTATGTTATCTGTCTAGCCAGGTGACTTTGGAGATGCCTCAAAACCCTGTCTACAAGGTCCTTTTAGGTCTAGTAGAACTTTACATGTTTTTCCTATTCTTGCATGCTCAGCAATCATTCCCCTACTCTTCTGTCATGCAGGAGAATCTCCGTAGAGCATCTGAGGCCCTATCTTATAAACACTCCAAACAACAGCTTCTGTTTCTGAAATATTGCTGCTTCCCTGGTTCTCTACCCAGGATGAGGGATTGTCTTCCTTGATTTTGGCATTTTTACAGAATAGCTTTCTGCTTGAATGGGGCCAAGACTATTGGGAGAAAGCTATATGGGGTAAATTGTTAATATTTTAAAATATTCTCTGGAAAACAGCTCCTCTTCTTAAGATGTTACTGTGGTTCGCATGGCAGAATACAGTGCTTTTAACAATCTGACTTCTACCTACATGTTCAGTCTTATCTCTCCTCATACTTAAGTAGTTGATAGGTTCCATTCTGCTTATTTTTGAGACTCAAGTCTAATATCATTGTCTCAATGAAGACTTTTAATTACTGAAAATAGTTTTGTTTTTTTTTTTCCCCCATAGTACCTACAGTGCCTTTTTACAATGAAGTGTACACTTTAGCACACTAATTTAGTTACATGGCTATTTCTACCTGATTTAAGAATAGCTGTTTCTCTCCAATTAGGATACCTTTGAGGTTTGTAAACTTGCTTTATTTCCAGGGCCTACTGTGTCTTTCAAACAGAAGGCACAATACTTCTTGAGTGCACTTCGCATACCACAGTGCTGACCTTCAGTCAGGAAGAACTGCTGCCCTGCTCTTCATGGAACTTCAATAGATGAGTTTCAAATAAAGGCAAAAAAAAAAAAGTACAAAGCCTGTAGTACTGAGTGTTGCCCTAATAAGTTCCATATCCAAAGCCCTTTTCCAAACTTTCCATACATTGATTTTTCTACACATTTTATCTCTGTTGATCAAAATCTCCTTCCTGGGGTGCTCTTCCCTTAGCTTACCTAATGCTGTGTTCTCTTTTACTGTAATTGTTACCATGTTTTCACATAGATCGACTACTTTTTTTATATACAAATGCAGCCACGCTCCAGGAATCTACTTTCAATGCACTTGCTCTAATAAAATCTCTCTAGAGGACCTTTTCCATTTACAGAACATCCACCATTTGCTTTAGTAACTTCCTAATTTTTGTCTTTTACGTAACATCTTACTTGAATATCAGAACTACTTTTCACAGAAATGTCTCATTTATACCTTAAATATGAGACAAAATGAACTATTTTTTTCTATTGGCATGTTATTTTCCTACTAAGCCACAGTGAATATTAAACATTTTACTTGATCCTTCTTTCATTTTCTCACACTCCAATAATCATGACATGATCATATATGTTTTATAAACTCTTTAGAAGTTTTCCTCCTCTCTTTTTACATTTCTACTCTTGCCATCCCACTTTAGGCCACTGATTCCTCATGCTAATTTCATAACATGACATTTCCCCATCTCTCTTCTGCTTTTTCTTTCTCTGATTTGTTTACCATATAGCAATACAGGATTTTCTCTAAAGCATATTATCCTTCACATCAGTTATCATTTTCAGAAAACATTTGATCATTTTCATTACCTATTAAGCAGAATTTGAATTGGCTGACTGGCACAATCTGCCAAAATCTGACACCAACCTTCATTTTCTTGTTTTTCCTTCAAATTTATCCTCATCACAAATATAAAATAGTCTGGCAAATGTGGGTGTTTAATTCGTAGTCAAGTAAGCAATGTATTTCTGCAGAAACTTGAAAGCGGGAAATAGGACTGAAGCATGGATTTAGAAGTGATCAGAATATTTAATATATCTATATTCCATAGTTAGAATATACAGATAGAATATAGATACAAAATTATAATAAAACTACAGCAACCAAATATGTATATAACATGAGATAACTCTAAGACAGAACATTGGGGAACAACATTTGATTAAGGGGTGATAATGATGGTGGTGCTACTGAAGAAAAGGAAAGAAGTAGGAAACTAAGAAAAATATTTCAAAACCCAGGGAAATTGAGAATATCAAGATGTCAATATTTCAGAGCACTTTCTTGATGAGAACCTAACAGTGCATCAGATTTGAATGTAGAGAAGTATACAGGTAATTGAGCACAATGATTTCAGTGTTTGTTTTAATATGATCTTAGATTCTGGAAGATGGAGAGGTGATATCCTGTAAATAGTAAGGAGCTTGTCTATAAAAGAAGAGGAGATATTAGGAAGTAGAGGAGATTGTAGGAGATATGGAAGTCTCTAAAGAAATGTAGACGACCTGTGGTATCAGTACATTTTCTTATCACACTGGGGAAGTAGTGAGTTAGAGAGGGAGAAGTTAAACATACAGAGAAAGCAAGGTGGGTAGCTAATGGTGCAGATTTTGTTTTCCTATGATGCAGATTTTTATCCAGGACACAGTTAGACGTGTGTATGAGACATGTATGAGAAGACAGGATTTCTTCTCATACTTATCTATTTATCTATCCCTTATAACACATGAGTTAAAAAGAAAGTATGGTGCTGCTGCTAAGTCGCTTCAGTCATGTCCGACTCTGTTTGACCCCATAGAAGGCAGCCAACCAGGCTCCTCCATCCCTGGGATTCTCCAGGCAAGAATACTGGAGTGGGTTGCCATTTCCTTCTTCAATGCATGCATGCATGCTAAGTCACTTCAGTCGTGTCCGATTCTGTGTGACCCCATGACAGCAGCCCACCAGGCTCCTCTGTCCACAGGATTCTGCAGCCACTATTAAAAACAGTATGGAGATTTCTCATAATTAAAAATAGAACTAGTATATAATCTAGTAATTCTTCTGGGTATTTACTTGAAGAAAATGAGAACATTAACTTGAAAATATACATACACCACTCATTCATTGAAACATTATTTATAATACCCAAGATATGGAAACAATCTAAACGACCATCTATGAATGAATGGATAAAGACAATGTGGTATATATACAATGGAATACTATTCAGCCATAAAAAGGAATGCAGTCTTGTCATTTGGTAACAATGTGGATGGATCTTGAAGGAATTATGTTAAGTAAAATAAGTCAAACAGAAAAAAACAAATGTTTGATTTCATTTACATGTGAAATATGATTAGAAACAAAAACTAGCTTATATTTATATACACAGAGTACATTGATAATTAGGAGAGGTCAGAAGTAGGAGGTAGTTGAAGTAGGTAAAGAGGGACAAAACATACAGACTTAAATAAGTCATAAAGATGTAATGAACAGCCTGATGACTATTGTTAATAACACTATATTGCCTATTTGAAAGTTGCTAAGGGAGTAGATCTTGAAAGACCTCAACAGAAGAAAAATATTGTAAATATATAATGAGCAGATGATAACTATGTTCTGTGGTTATTGTTTTATAGTATACACAAATTCAAATCATTCTGTTTATGTCTGGTACTAATATAATCATATATTAATTATACCTCAATAAAGACAAAATAAATTATAGTAAATATAATACAGTCATTACAACTGAATGAAAATAAGCTTACCACATATCAAAATTCTGGAACAGAGTGAACGTAGTAATTACAAATAAGTTTATAGCATTAATATGATTTAGCTTTAAAATTTTTGAAAATAAACAAATTCAGCATTCATCTCAAAAAACTAGAAACATCTTAACAGAATAAATCAAAGAAAGTAGAAAGAAAAAAGTTCTCAAAGAGCTAAAAACCAGGGATCATTGGACCAGATAATAAAAATCAAGAGCTGGTTCTTAACAAAAAGTAATAAAATCAATGTGCTTCTAGTAAGAATAATCAAGAGAAAAATAAGAACAATAATTATGAGAAAATCATATGTTAAAAGATGGCCTTTTATCTCAACAAAAATAAATCATAGGAAAATATTAATGTCTTAATAAATAATCATAGAAGAAATTGAGCTAGTAAATAAACCTACCTGCAACAATGACTCATGCTCCAGCTGGTATTACAGGTGGTTTTACAAAGCGGTTAAGGAAAAAATAACCACCATGTAAAACAAAATCTAAGACTGATATTTTTAAAAAAAGGAAACTCTCCAACACAATATTTAAGGGCAGAATACATTTTATCAAAATATCAAGCTATCAAAACAAGGAGAGGGTATATCAAATAGGAATCTTTCAGATCAGTCTCAGTGTTAGTATTATATGTCCCTCTACGAAATCACCACCAATTTAGCAGTTTCATATAATGTAATTTCTAAGAGTCTTGAGGGTCTCAAATCCAACATGGGTCTCACTGGACTAAAATCAGTGTTCCTGGACTGCCTTCCCATCTGGAGACTGTCAAAGACTATCTGTTTCCTTGCCTTTTTCTGCTTCTCCAGGTCACCCATACACTTTGGCTCCTAGTTCCCTACTCGATTCTGACCATCTTCCACATAGTTACTTTTCCTTCTGACCAGAGCTGGGACCTTTACAGAGCCATTTAATTAGATTGAGCCCACTTGGATAATCCAGGATAACCTCCCCATTTCCAGATTCTGAATCTCGTCACACCTACAAAGCCTCTTCCATTCGAAACAACATAATCATAGATTCTGAGGATTAGGATGTGGGTATCTTGAGGTAAGGGTGGACATGATTCTGCCTAGTGAAGTTGCTCAGTAGCGTCCGACTCTTCGTGACCCCATGGACTGTGGCCTACCAGGCTCCTCCATCCATGGGATTTTCCAGGCAAGAGTACTGGAGTGCGTTGCCATTTCCTTCTCCAGGGGATCTTCCCAACCCAGAGATCGAACCCAGGTCTCCAACATTGCAGGCAGACGCTTTACCGTCTGAGCCACAAGGAAGCCCCTTGTGAATAAAAATAAATCTTAAAATTTCATCAGTCCTTATCTAATTTTGTATGTGTATCACAAACCTATTGACTTCACCGTAGTAATGAAAGCATAATATGACAAGAAAACCTATAATTGTAATGCGTCACACCAGTAAAGAAAAGAAACAAATAATAATTGCGGTGGCTGGACGCCGCACAAGCGCGGGCCAGCTGCACCGGTGCATGAGCGCAGCTGGGAGAAGCTACCCCACGTTCAAGGTAACAGAAACCCAAGTAAGAGGGTAGGCGCTAAGGGAAGGAGGAAAAGGGGACGACAGAGGATGAGATGGTTGGATGGCATCACCGACACAATGGACATGGGTTTGGGTGGACTCCGGGAGTCGGTGATGGACAGGGAGGCCTGGCGTGCTGCGATTCATGGGGTCGCAAAGAGTCTGACACAACTGAGCAACTGAACTGAACTGAATAATCTTAATTGGCACAATTTTTTAAAAAAAATCAACCAATAAAATATTGTAAAGTAAACTAAAGTTAAAATAAAAATTTAAAAAAAAAAAAGAAAAGAAAATTACATGCTGGTAAACTAAGAATAGAAGGGAATTTTATTTTTGCCGTATGTTTACCAAAAATCTTGTTATAAATACCCCAGATGCCTCTGGTTCTGTCTCGGACATCCCTGTGACCACAACCCTAATTTCCTCCGGAAGTGGGGTTGACAAGGGGAAACAGTGGAAACAGAGATGTGTATAAGAGACAGATAAAATATTGTAAAGTAAACTAAAGTTAAAATAAAAATTTAAAAAAAAAAAAGAAAAGAAAATTACATGCTGGTAAACTAAGAATAGAAGGGAATTTTATTTTTGCCGTATGTTTACCAAAAATCTTGTTATAAATACCCCAGATGCCTCTGGTTCTGTCTCGGACATCCCTGTGACCACAACCCTAATTTCCTCCGGAAGTGGGGTTGACAGTTCTGTTTGGATTTGACTCTGTGCTCTCATAGTATTTTGCCTCAAACACATGCCTGATGTCTTAATCTTCTCCTCAGGCTTCCTCTAAAATTACAGATGTTAGTGAGAATGTGCACAGTCCTTGCACTGGTGCAGATTGATGACAGAATTAACATCCCTGGGGCAGTCTTTGACCAAAGGAAGATGAGGGTCAGACAGCTATTGGAGACATTCTGTAAGCTCCTGGAGTTCCTTGCAAAATTGAGTCTCATTGCCCACAGCAGTGACCTCAAAATTTAACCTTTATTTTGATTCTTTTCCTTCTCTTTTTACTCTCCCCAGTTTCTTACTCCAGTTTCCTGGGGTCACTTTTCAAATAACACAGCTGTGGAAGTCATCTTATGCTCTGCATTTTAGGAATCCAAGTTAAGACAACAAGTAAACGAGGTGCCCTCATTCAGTCAAGGGTCAGTATGAAAACAAACTGTCTCTGTAACCCTTAGTTCTGTGAAGAACATTTTAAAAGGTGAAATGGCCACAAGCTTGTAGAGAAAAATGAAATAAAACAAAATAAGCCAGCAAGCAAACAAACAGACAAAAAACAAGAAAACATGATGAAGCCACCAGAAATAGCGACCACAGGGTGAAGGCTACCACTCCAATGGCTAATACTTGAGGGATAAAGGGAAGAGATGGTGTTATTCAAGACAAAGATCTGGGGCCATCTATTGAGTCTTAGACCCAAGGTAGGATCTAAGGGAGTTATCACCACAGAGAGATGGGCTATCTGGTAAAAGCTGGGATTATAGAGGAAAGCCGTCGCTGCTGGAGACACACTACAAACCGGAGAGAAGAAATATATAAATATTCTAGGTTCTCTTTGCCATTTAATCTAATCTCATCTCAGTGTCTAACTTTGGCTCAAGCAAGGTATTAACTAGTTGGCAAAGAAGCCGGTGAAATGTAATTTGCAGATTCCTGTGTACAGAGCAGAAGAGAAAAGGAAGCAGCAAAGGGATCTAAAAGCAAACACACAAATTGGGCTTATCCAAGCAAATAAGAGGTTAAGAGTGGGAAAGAACTAATCTCATTTCAGATGATTTGAGTATCTATGTAGAGAATCCAAGGGAATTGGTAGATTAAAAACAGCTGTTAGAATTACTGAGTGCATAGCAATTTTGCTAATTGCAACAACACAGTAAGAAAATGGTATTTTTATAAACTTACAGAGAACAGAAAAGAGCCATTATACAAGATAAATATTAAAGATAAGAAACCCATGGATAAATCTAATAAAATTCTATAAAGAATCAATGGAAAAAGCATAAAATATTATTCATGGATAATTACACTAGATAATATTTAAGGCAGAGACATTACTTTGCCAACAAAGGTCTATCTAGTCAAGGCTAAGGTTTTTCCAGTAGTCATGGATGGATGTGAGAGTTGGACTGTGAAGAAAGCTGAGCGCCAAACAATTGATGCTTTTGAACTGTGGTGTTGGAGAAGACTCTTGAGAGTCCCTTGGACTGCAAGGAGATTCGACCAGTCCATTCTAAAGGAGATCATCCCTGGGTGTTCTTTGGAAGGAATGATGCTGAAGCTGAAAGTCCAGTAGTTTGGCCACCTTATGCGAAGAGTTGACTCATTGGAAAAGACTGTGATGCTGGGAGGGATGGGGGACAGGAGGAGAAGGGGACGACAGAGGATGAGATGGCTGGATGGCATCACTGACTCAAGGGACATGAGTTGGGTGAACTCCGGGAGTTGGTGATGGACAGAGAGGCCTGGCGTGCTATGATTCATGGGGTTGCAAAGAGTCAGACGCGACTGAGCGACTGAACTGTACTGAACTGAACTGAAGAATATTTTGTGTATATACCTCAGTGAAGAAGCTATTTTAAAAGACAATACATCAGTACCTATTTGCAAAGCAGAAGAGAGGGCTCAGATGTAAAGAATGGACCTGTGGACATGGGAAGGCAGAGGGGAGGGGGCCAATGAATTGAGCAGCACTGACATATATACACTACCATGTATCAGATAGATAGCTAGCAGGAAGTATAACACAGGAAGCTCATCTGGGCGCTCTGTGATGACCTAGAGGGCTGGAATGGGAGGGTGGGAGAGAGGCTCAGGAGGGAGAGGTTATATGTATACGTATGGCTGATGTGCAGTATTATACAGGAAAATACAACATTATAAAGCAATTATATTTCAATAAACAAAAAAGACAATAACTATTTCCTTCCACAAAGCATCTTGTAGTGCCACTGATAGGAATGGATATTAGGGAGGAGCTGGGTATATGTCTAACTCAGGTAGGCTTTATTTTTTTCCACAATGTTATAAATATTGGTGGGTCTGGAAAATGTGAATCATCAGTGTGGTCACAGTGGATCGATTGGTAAGCAGAGAGGACCCTATTAAAAGTATATGGTATAGGAATCATTATTAAGTTCTGGAACATAATTTGAACATTGATATAGAACTAAGACAGTAGGCCATTAGATGAATAAACATTTTTGCTAAAGTTTTTTTAAATAAATAATCCTAAATGAATTTTAATAATTTGATGGCTTCTTCAACTACGTAAACTTTGACCTTAATTACTAACATGGCGAAAAAAAACTGTTGTCATTCTTTTATATGGATTTTTGTCTTTATGAGACACACAACTATTACTCTTAAAGCCAGGTAGAAAGATATACATGATGCTTTTGTGTGTGTGTGTGTGTGTGTAGAGGTGGGGATTTTTGCTGGAGTTTTGCTTTTGTAAGTCTGAAAGTTGGTGCAAGTAGGCCAAAAATAAAGTAGTTAAACATGTATGTGCAAAACAGAGAGAAAAGGGTGAACCTGTGAATACTACTCTAAGGAGTCAGAATAAACAAACCATTAGAAGCAAGGAAGGAAAGAAAGAAAAAATAAGAGAAAAGAAAAGGGTGGGGGGCAGATCTTTCAGGCAAAGATACCCTGACATTATAAAGGATAGATATTCTATCTTGCATTCTCCCACAGTACACTCACTACATTGGAAAATCTTGTCTTCTCCAGAGTGTTCCCTCTCCTAATTTCTCTCTTCCTATGAAGGAACTCAAGGCATGATTCTTTAATTGTGAACAACGGATGATGAGAGGTTTTGCTGGTCAATTCTTCAGGGAACACAGAATTCCTATAGGTGAAAAAAGTTAATATATTATTTTCTGTTTTCCTCTTACAAAGAATGTCAAATGATAATTAACTTGACAAAGATTACAGAGAATGTAAGTAAACTGCCAGAGAATAAAGTCAGAGTGGCTATTTAGGAAGCATGAGACAGTAATCAGTTCAGTTCAGTTCAGTCGCTCAGTCGTGTCTCCATTACTTTGGCCACCTCATGCGAAGAGTTGAGACAGTAAAGATCTGCCCAAAGGTGAAACAGAGTACAACAAAAGCAAGATAAATCTTGAGAGAAAGTGCTACATTGAAATGAAATTAGTTACAGAGGCTGAGTTAGGAAGAAAAAAGAAAAGACTGACAGCACAACACCATGATTTCTCACCATAGTAACCTTGGCTTTTCAATTGTAGAATATTTTAGACTCAGTGTAATGGATACGCTCATGCATTCTATAAGTATCTATTGAGCACCACACTCCTTCTTAGGGCATGGGAAATACAATGATGAAGTAGACACAAGATCTAAGTTCTCATAGGTTTCAATTTAGCAATGGGCTTTATTTTTCAATAATACAGAGAGGTAATACAATATAGCAGTTAAGAAAGACCCAGTTGTTAATGCCACAGCTGTCAATTAGTAGTTTTGTGACCTTAAGCAAGTTATTCCACTTGTCTAAGCCTTGTCTGCTTATTTGTAAAAGAGGGATAATAATATTTAGCTCACAGAGTTGTTGGGAGTATTAACATTGAAGGATGAATATATAGCAGTTCACACAGTGCCTAGAGCTTAATATTCATTAAATGTTAGCTTATTGTTTTTGGAATTTTCATTACTATGATTTAGTGCATATTGTGATGACTAAATTGTTTTGAACAAGCCAGAAACATTAGACATAATTCATAGCTCTACTTGCATTTGTTAGGAGTTTGTGGAGGGAGGGAAATAGAGGGGTAAAGATAAGTTTGTATAAGGCTAGAAAGGAAAACAAAAGAAATGTCAACTTGGCTTTGTTTCCAATGGAGAAGTAAGGTTTTTAAAAAACCTTTTAAATGAGTCATGTCAACTTTTGTATAAATGTAACCAAACAGTAATTATGACCCTGAAATGTCAATATTTAGCTCATTTTTAGTAGTTGGTATTACATAAGGAGGTGAAATATCAAAATTTTCTTGCATTTCAGCTTAATGAATGAACAAATAATTAATTTGAATTTTATAATATTGAATTTCTGAAATATAATAAATAGTTGTAATTGAATGTAAATTTATAATTGTCCTGAATTCATTCATAATCAGTAGTAGCAGTCACAAATTTGCTTTTATTATGTTATTATTAATATTAGTTTTAAAAGTAGAGGAATGAAGACAATACTTTATGTGATGTCTAGTCTTATTTGATTTAATTGGAGATATCAACAAAAACATTCAAATAGAAATTAAACTTTGAATATAAAATTGCATTTATTATATTACTCCATGAGACAAAAATGATATGAAAAACTTTCAACTACTGTCTCTGAGGATCTTGTACTTTCAAAGAATTAACTTGAGATATAGGACAGTATTTTCTCCCTCCCTAATAAGACTGGTGCTTCTGGGTAAGCATAGAAGCCTGAAATACTGAATGAGTTTTATCTGCAGATAAATTACACTAATCACCCCCTTTAGAGCTTCATTTGATGTCTGTTTCTCAAATAGAACTGCCTATCTTCAAAAAAGAGTTTTTGATTTGTTGTTATCTCTTATATATTTGTACTTAGTATTTAATGAGCAAGTTCAAATATTTTTAATAAACTACCTAGGTTAATTCACAAAGAAGTTATATCTATTTCTAGAAATTCCACCATATGTGTGTGTGTGTAATTTAAATTAAATGATTTAAGATTATTTTTTAAATAAAAATGGAGGTCATAGTTTTAAAAATTAAGAGAAAGGAATTATTTTGATCTGCTCTAATGCAGCTAAATATCTCAGAAGTTGTTTGCTGTAGTTTCTGTGGACTCCTGGGATAAGATGATAAGCAGCATAGATTTCGAGTATAATTATTATCATAATCAAATCAAGTATTTCAAATCTTATTAATCCATTTGGAATGTGAAACAATAGTATGCTATTTTAGATACTCCCAAGGGTTTCAGAAGGGAGAGCATGTTGTTACAAAATAATTCTTCATCTTCCCTTGGAAGACTTTCCTCAAATGTCTTCACTACAATGTCAGCCATTAGGGGAGTAAGCTTTAGTGCTTCAAAGTATAAAATCTTCCTGGAGAGTATAGAGAAGCTTACACCTGGGGAGGGGTATAAATGAAGGAAGCAGAGTGGATAAGTTAATCATTTATCCAAGGAAACATAATGTACCCAGTTTTTTATTTCAGCAGGAATTTTATTAAAAAGATTAAGACAACTTAGTTTACTGTAATGTACCTGATTTATTTCAACACTAATTACAGACTTATATGAAGTAATATGGGATTCCCTGGTGGCTCAGATGGTAAGGAATCCACTTGCAATGCAGGAGAGCTGAGTTTGATCCTGGGTTGGGACGAGCCCATGGAAAAGGGAACAGCCGGAAAAGGGAACCCACTCCAGTATTCTTACCTGGAGAATTCCATGGACAGAGGATCCTGGCAGGCTATAGTCTGAGGGGTCCCAAAGAGTCAGACATGACTGAAGGACTAACACCACATAATAATTTGTGATGCATTATTTGTGCTCAGTCATTAGAGAGTGGATGACTCTTAGGCTAGGGTAGAGTCAGTGGAGACAAAAACAAGTATAATTGAGTGACATAATTATGACCTAATTCTATACCTACGTTTGCAAAATGACCACCATTTTGGAACAGCAGATATTAATTTAATGTCTTTTGTTTTAATAACAATTGATAGCAATTTTCATTTAATATTATTAATCATGGGCCTTATTATAAAGGCCCATATGGTAAAAAGATAGATGCATGTTATATAAAATAGCATTAAACTTTTAAAATTAGAAGTAGAATTAATTAGAGCTGTCTTTTAAAGGGAAAATATACTCTTCATCAAAAGGTTAATAGAAAGTAGATATAAAATTGTCTCATGTTTGCATAATGTTCAGTTTACCAAATCTTTAATACACACACTCCTTTTGTTTTCTACAACCGTATGAGACTTTTATTTTTACTAGTATCTTTCTATATTTGAATGCTAAATAGTTACATGATGTTTTCAGAAATATTTTTTATAGCCATACTTTTTGATACCAAGTAGTTTAACATCATATTTACATTGTAATGCATTTAGTTTTATATTACAGAACATCTTTTAATAACCACTCCCTATACCGCATGCTGGATATGAAAAAAAATGTCAGATATTCCATAAAGGATTACTATTTAGGAATGGAAGATAGACATCTAAACAAACATAATGAAATAGCATAGATCCTTTGGTATCGGTTCAGTTCAGTCTCTCAGTCGTGTCTGACTCTTTGTGACTCCATGGACTGCATCAGGCCATGCTTCCCTATCCTTCATTATTTCTCAGATTTGCTCAAACTCATTTCCATTGAGTTGGTGATGCCATCCAAATATCACATCCTCTGTCCCCTTTCTCCTCCTGCCTTCAATCTTTCCCAGCATCAGAGTATTTTCCAAGAGTTGGCTCTTTGCAACAGGTGGCCAGAGTACTGGAGCTTCAGCTTCAGCATCAGTCCTTGCATTGAATAATCAGGGTTGATTTCCTTTAGAATTGACTGGTTTGATATCCTTGCTTTCCAAAGGACTCTCAGGAGTCTTTTCTAGTAACAAGTTTGAAAACATCAGTTCTTCAGCACTCAGCATTCTTTATGGTCCAACTCTCACATCCATATATGACTACTGGAAAGCCATAGTTTTGACTATATGGACCTTTGCTGGCAAAGTGATGTCTCTGTTTTTTTGTTTTTTTGTTTTTTTTTTTTTAATACAGTCTAGGTACATCAGATGGTGATTGCAGCCATGAAATTAAAAGATGCTTACTCCTTGGAAGGAAAGTTATGACCAAGCTAGATAGCATATTCAAAAGCAGAGACATTACTTTGCCGACTAAGGTCCGTCTAGTCAAGGCTGTGGTTTTTCCAGTGGTCATGTATGGATATGAAACTTGGACTGTGAAGAAAGCTGAACGCCAAAGAATTGATGCTTTTGAACTGTGATGTTGGAGAAGAAATCTTGAGAGTCCCTTGGACTGCAAGGAAATCCAACTAGTCCATGCTAAAGGAGATCAGCCCTGGGTGTTCTTTGGAAGGACTGATGTTAACGCTGAAACTCCAGTACTTTGGCCACCTTATGCGAAGAGTTGACTCATTGGAAAAGACTGTGATGCTGGGAGGGATTGGGGGCAGGAGGAGAAGGGGACGACAAAGGATCAGATGGCTGGATGGCATCACTGACTCGATGGGCATGAGTTTGGGTGAACTCTGGGAGTTGGTGATGGACAGGGAGGCCTGGCGTGCTCCAATTCATGGGGTCACAAAGAGTCAGACACGACTAACCAACTGAACTGAACTGAACTGAGGTACATCAGAGCTTTTCTTTCAAGGAGCAAGTGTCTTTTCATGTCATGGCTTCAGTCACTATCTGCACTGATTTTGGAGCCCAAGAAAATACGTCTGTCACTGTTTCCATTGTTTCCCCATCTATTTGCCATGAAGTGATGGGACCCAATATTGTGATCTTAGTTTTTTGAATGTTATTGTAAGCCAGCTTTTCACTCTCCTCTTTCACCTTCATCAAGAGGCTTTTTAGTTCCTCTTGGCATTCTTCCATTAAGGTGGTGTCATCTGCATATCTGAGGTTGTTGATATTTCTCCTGGCAATCTTGATTCCAGCTTGTCCTTCATCCAGCCCTGCATTTCTCATGATGTACTCTGTATATTTAACTTGTATGCAAAGTACATCCTCCTTTTGAATAGGCAAATGTAGACTATAGTAGTGACAACATTTTGAGATAGGGTTAAATAATCTTATAATAATTATTCAAAAATAATAATTTGACATTATCTTTTCTAAAACATAATGTATTATTAGTGTAAAATTTAAAAGGATCTCAGATGTATAGGACTGAACATTTTGAGGTGAGAAAAGAGCTCTCATTTTGAGTAGAGAATTGATCAGTTCATGTCTTTGTTACGTGGACTGAGGCCTTGCTATTATCTTTGTTTATTCTCCATTATGGAATAGAGACTGTAAAAATTTGCTTTGAAAGTGCATTTTAGTAGTCACTGGGGAGTCTGTGTTGGTGCTAATTCAGGTACCAATTTGGGCATTAGCTACATCACTAGTCACAAAGGGAAATAATGGATGGTTTAGAACATAAATGTATAAAACTCCAACACCATAACTGCAGATATATATGTGGGGGGGGTGCATTTGGGCTTGGGTATGTGCGTGTGTGTGTGTGTGTGTGTGTGTGTGTGTGTGTGTGTGTACCTGGTGTGTGCTGTGTGCCTTTTAATTGGACATTAGGAGAAAAAATAATATAGGTTGATAGAGAAGTCTATAGTTAAATAGAAAAAAAATACACAGTAATTGACATCAGGAATATGTATCTAGATTTAATCTTTCACTATCAGGAAGATTTTGCAAGCTCATTAAACTTTCTGCGTCCTAGTTTCCTCTTTCTATGAGCATGGTCATGATTAAATTAACTAAGTTCCTACTAGTATAAAGCCATCTGAAAGTATCATTAGACTTTTCACTGTTTTTTATGTTATTTTGTATTCCCAATTGGTTATTATTGTCTTTTTTGTTAATGGGAGCTCTTGTAATTCACTTTTAAAAACATTTAGGAAACATTTAAGAAACAAAAACATGGAATTATACAATAATCTTAGCATAATCAGCCTATAAGATATAAACTTAAATTGGAATATTGCTTTAAAACTCTCATCCTAATATGTACCTTGGATAAATAGTTTAGCCTTTCCATTTCTTGGTTTTATCTTCAAAACCATAGCTACATTTATTCATCTCTTACTATGTGCTAAAGTATTACTATAGAAAATTTACATTTCTTAACTAATTTACTTCTTAAAATTATCCTGATAAATAATATCCTTTTCACTTTACGAATGAGAAATTGAGACGACAGAAGTTCAGCAACTTAGCCAATATTACAAAGTATTTTATGGAGAGGCTTTAGAGAAAAGAAACATTTAATTTAGGGAGAAATGTTTAAAAAGTTGTAAATCACTCAGAGCCTCTAACAAAAAGTGAAAGTTAGCAGTAGTAACATACGTCATATACACACTGTTCTAATTCCTTTTTTTTTGGTGAAATGAAAATTTCCACAGTGATGGGCCACTTCTAGTCATTATTTACCACTGATATAATTTGACTAATATATATATTGATTATATATATATAAGAACTTCCTATAAAAATAAAAGTAGATGAATATTATACAGCATGAATGGCTCTATTACTTATTTTAGAATATGCCTTCAAAGTAGTTTTAAAATTTGGTTTGTTGTGTTATGATTAAATGTGATTATTCATATATGCAAAACAGAGTTGTAACTCCTGGACAGACAATTAAAGTTAAGGTACTCTTTCTTGAGGGGAGCCCCTAAATTACAATTATGAAATTATGGTGATTTAATTGAGCATCAAATATACTCATGATGCTCATAAAACATGAGGCAGGTGTGCAGCTGCTTTTCCTTTGTAGTGCATGCCCACCCGAATCCTATCCTTTGCACCACTGCCTTAATGATTCAAAACCTGCGTTTTACTGTTGTCTGTACAGCAGTTTACACCGTGACCAATCTTTTTATTTATGACATGCACTGAGGTTGACAAAATTTGGTTCCATATGACAATATCCATTATATTCCTGGGAAAAATTCCTGGAAAGTGGCATTACCACAGATGCCAAGCAACATGGATAAAGTCATCTATTCTTTGATTTCAATTCTGAACATTCTTATTAGGTAAGAGAATCATTTTGGGAAACAACAACTGAGTTTGGTTATAATGAAATCTTCAAGTTATAAAAATGCTTCGTTCTGTTTCAATTGCCATAAAATATAATTCTTATGTAGTGGAATTTGTTTAATGTGATTTGCTGAAATGAGAAATAGCTGGTCACAGAAGTCAGATTACAGGAGCATAGGTGAACACCTGAAATTTCAGAACTGCCAAAAATGAAATCTACTGCAACTAACTTTTCTTCTCTAGTTATAGGATTACTCTGATAGATGGTAGATCAATGGGAATACATGTGGGTCAATGTTTAATGAATTAAAAATATTTGTTTCATCTTCATTCCTTGTAGTAAC
>SJYR01003719.1:326245-343224 GCA_006410655.1 Kobus ellipsiprymnus
TTTCTTTTTTATGTTAACTTTTTAAAATTGAAGTATAATTGACAAGTAAAATTGTATATTTTAAGTATACAGTATGATGACTTAATATATGTATACATTGTGAAATGATACTACATCCATCACTTCACTAAGTTGTCTTCTTTATGAGAATGCTTAAATTCTGCTCTCTGAGCAAGTTTCAAATATACAAATATATTAAGTGCCATCACCATGCTGTACATTAGATACTCAGAACTTATTCATCTTATAAGTAAAAGTTTGTACACTCTGATCAATATCTCCCTATTTTCTTCACCACTCCCCAGCCCATGGCAACTATTATTTTACTCTCTATTTTTCTGCTTTTGAAAAAAGAGATTCCACATGTAAGTGATATCATATAGTATTTGTCTTTCTGTGCCTGACTTACTTCACCTATTACTTATTATAATGCTCTCTAATTTATTCATTAACTAAAATGCTTTTACATAGCAAACAAAATAACCAAAGAAAGGAAAGGCAACCTATGAAATGGGAGAAAATCTTTGCAAACTGTATGTATGATAAGGAGTTAATAACTAAAATATATAAGGAACTCATGCAACTTAGTAGCATAAGATGAGTATCTTGATTAAAAATAAGCAAAGGACCAGAATAGACATTTTTCTAAAGAAGATATATTAATAACCCACTGGTACCTGCAAAGATGCTCAATACCCCTAATCCTCAGGGAAATGCAAATCAAATCACAGCAAGATATCACTTTATGCAGTTTAAGATAGGTATTACAAAAAGACAAGAGATAATGAATGTTGGCAAGTGTATGGATATAAAGGAATCCTTGTACGCAACTGGTTGGAATGTAAATCACTACAACCATAATGGAAAACAGTATGAAGCTTCCTCAAAAATTTAAAAATAAAAAAAATCATATTCATTAATTTCATTTCTAGGAATATATATGAATGAATGAAATCAGCATCTCAAAGAGATATTTGCATTCCCATGTTCATTATTCATAATACAAAGTGGAAACAACCCAAGTTCATCCTGAATGAATGGATCAAAAATATCATACAAACCAAAAAAATGGGAATATAATTCAGCCATAAAATGAAAGAAACCCTGCAGTTTGCAACAACATGGATGAACCTGGAAGAAAGTAAATTAACTTACAAGAATCTTTATAGTGAGATTACTCTGGCTATTTCTTAAATTTGATTTCTGAACTCATATCCAGGGAAACCTGGCATGCTGCAGTCCATGGAATCACAAAGAGTCAGACATGACTGGGTGACTGAACAACACATTCCTATACAAGTAAGTTTATATATTCAGTGGCTAAGATTCAACCTTTGTATGTCTGCTTCCAATATTGATGTTTTCTGGATTGCACTTTTTGCATTCTCAGTAACAGTACATTTACTAGTGTTTCCCTACGTACAGCTCAAGTTATATCATATTGGGAAATTTTTCTTTGAGGCTTTATTCCATATTAGTGCTCCTGATTTCCTGAAGCAATTGTTTCCTATCATCCTTATGAAACATGTGTTTATCATAAGCCTTCAAAAAGACAGTAATTAACCAGGACCCAGTGAAGCAATGGGATCGCTGAGAGTCAGACACGACTGAGCGACATCACTTTCACTTTTCACTTTCATGCATTGGAGAAGGAAATAGCAACCCACTCCAGTGTTCTTGCCTGGAGAATCCCAGGGACAGCGGAGCCTGGTGGACTGCCATCTATGGGGTCGCACAGAGTCGGACACGACTGAAGCAACTTAGCAGCAGTGAAGCAAAGAGTGGATCTAGATACTTGCTCTTCACCTCATACAGTGATGACATCTATCGTTACTGTTATTTATTATGACTTGTTATATATATATATTTGGTCTAATTTTTTAAATAGGCAATCACAGAACTTGTAAAGGTAAGAAAATTACTCGTATCAAGAAAGGATTCAACTAAAATGTCAGAATCCAAATTCCTGTGCTATCTGTCTGTAATGGCTATGAGTTATTTTCCTACCTACTCATTCAGCTCTCCGGTCATCTGATTTTTTTGTGATTTATCCTGTCCCAAACACAATTTTGAGACCAGGGACTGTATCTTGGCAGTATAATACCCCACAGAATTTGCAGCACATATCATGACACTATAAATATTTGCCATTGAGAGTGAAAATAATCTGTGTTTATGGAAATATGTTTATTGAAAACTTTACATCACTTAAATCATGTGAACTTTTTGTTAGCCAAGCAGGAGAAGATCTGCTCTGGTATGGGGCTTATTTAAAACAGTTTCCTTACATTTTCAATTGAAAACTTGCTAAAGTACAGAACACTTCTTTGTGAGAGTGATAGCTATTGTTATCAAAAGCCCTGTTTATTCATGTTCTTGGAAACTCATGTTTAAGCAATATATAACAAGGCATATCTGGCAGCTTCAAAGTGACAAACCCAAACCTCTCCCAATAATAATACTCAGTAATAGGCACAGAGAAGAGGTATGTTTCAGTGCATGGTTATCCAGGCTAAGTCATTAACCGAACCAGCTGTGATAAAAAACAGACATCATTTATAACCCAAGCTCAGAGGTCTCTCTAAAAAGTGTATCTTTAATCAAAAAATGCTTATGAGGCCAATGTACAAGAAATTCCTACCATAAATGCTACAAAATGCAGGGTGAACATGGCATTTTAAGGAAATCTAAAAAAAATTAAATACAATTATAAACATTTTAAAGCCAAACGACATGGCCATACGTTGTAAGAAAGAGCTTCTTGAGAGACATCCATTCTCAAGTATATTAAAGTAAAATGGCATTTTAGGTTTGGATATCATGAATAAAAGTAACAGAATAATTTTAGTTTTAGTTTGTTGGTTTTATAAATGCTAATTTGTTTTTTGAGAAAAACCCATTTTAATATGAAAAAAATTACAATCAACTGATCCATTTTAAGAAGCAGGTAAAATTTATATAGTCATTATAAATGGGGTTATAATGTGGTAGCTAAAATAGCACATATTCTAGAATCCCAGCTCCATCACCAATAATGTATGTACTCAAATAAGATACATAGTAATTTAGTGTCCTGTTCCTCAGCTTCCCATTTGTTAAACAGAAATGATAATAGAACTTTCCTCAGTAGGGTTGTTATTATGATTAAATGAGCCAGTATTTTTTAGTATACTATTCATATATATAATCTATCCTGTCAAAAACATTATAAAATAATTTAAAACATAAAAATTTGAGCATATTTCTGTTTATCAATATCTAATGTGATCTGAATTAATTTTTCTAAATTTTTTATTAAAAAGTGATTTATAGTAAAAAAAAGAAAAGAAAAAGAAAATGTAGAGTAAGGCCAGGTAAAATTAAAATAAATCTTAATTATCTGATAAGAGATAATCCTATTTTTTATATATGATATAAAACTTTGTATCCTGTTTTTTCTTACATAATGCTATTTTAAAGACATTTATGTTGTTTTGAATGTCTTTCAACTTTTGATAAACATTTTAATGAAAAGATACATTTCATAATAATAATACATCATAATTTATTTGGTTATTCCTATTTGGGAACTTTTGTAATTATATTCTAATCTATTATATATTATAAAATCTTTGTGCCTACATCTTAGCTCAGATATCAAGTTATTCTATTAGAATAAAACTAGGAGTCAAATACTGATTCAAGTTATCTTTCCTCCATCTCTTAGTCCTAAGTGTATTTACACTGAGATTAAGTCCACTTTTACTATTCATCTGGTCTATAAATGTGGTAGAAATCCCAAGATTCCTTTAGAGAATGATAGAATTTTAGGAGGAAATTACAAAGTGACATTATCATTGACACAGTGACAAATGTTAGAATGACAAAGTAGTTCCTCAAATATGTTTGGTTCTTAGATAAGCTGAAGCCTGAAATCAGGCTTGTCTCTACTGAGATCTCACTGTAGTATTTGGGAATCGAAAGAAGTATGTATTCTAATAAAAACTTGGCTGTCATAGCAAGGGTATGTGACATTTTGTAACTGGTGTTCAAACTGTGTTGTTGAATTTGAAAGTTGATTCTAAGGAAATTGGCTGCAGATAGTTAACACAGCCATGAAATTAAAATATGCTTGCTCCTTGGAAGGAAAGCTATGACCAACCTAGACAGCATATGAAAAAGCAGAGACATTATTTTGCTAACAAAGTTCCGTCTAGTCAAAGCTATGGTTTTCCCAGTAGTCATGTATGGGTATGAGAGTTGGACTATAAAGAAAACTGAGCCCCGAAGAACTGATGCTTTTGAATTGTTGTGTTAGAGAAGACTCTTGAGAATCCCTTGGACAGCAGGGAGATCCAACAAGTCCATCCTAAAGGAAATCAGTCCTGAATATTCATTGGAAGGACTGATGCTGAAGTTGAAACTCCAATACTTTGGCTACCTGATGCAAAAAACTGACTCATTAGAAAAGACCCTGATGCTGGGAAAGATTGAAGGCGGGAGTAGAAGGGGATGACAGAAGATGAGATGGTTGGAGGACATCACTTACTCGATGGACAGGAGTTTGAGTAAGCTCTGGGAGTTGGTGATGGACAGGGAAGCATGGTGTGCTGCAGTCCACGGGACTGTAAAGAGTTGGACACGACTGAGCAACTGAACTGAACTGAATGGAAGGAAATTGGTAGCTATATGTACAATACCTTTCTTTCATGTACTGGAAGCAAAATATTTACTTGCATTAGCAAAACAAATTCCCAATTTACAGCTATAAAAGATATGAGGAAACTATCAAGTAATCAGTACCAGCATTAAGAAAATTCATATAACCTGAGAAAATGGTAACAGCTTTTGGAATATACCAGGTAAATATGGGACTCCACTGTCAAGAAATCATCTGCCTGGATCTGATAGGTAACAACAAAGCTTACCCTACAGCGGAAGTGCTGGATGTCCTGAACAGGTCATCATCCCAAACCATCCAAGTCATATTTCAAACATGGCATCTATGGGATCTCAGATTGTTTCTGTTGCTTGCAAATGTACTAGACTGAAACTGGTATTAATTTTCATCTTAATAAGATCTAGAAGACAGCCTCCAATTCTTACAATTTGCTGATCTGTTACTTCTGATGTGATCCTATCAAGTTCATTCTTGTGGAATATTTCTTAGACTCTATTTCCCTGTGAAGCTTGGCTAGTTCATTGTATGAGGTAAACTCAAGCTATGGGTTAGATATCTAGGCAGGGCAGAAGGGTAGGGCAAAATAAAAATAAAAAAAACTTTTCAAGAAAACTGAATAGTATACACACATCTGTCGCAGCAGTGTAAATCAATTATGAAAGAATGGTGTTAGAACTAGGTTTTTCTAGTAGACAATTTAAATCTTCAATAAAATCTGGTTAACTTTTAATTATTGCTTTCTAATAACCTATTTTATAAATTTATATTCCATAAATAAAATAATTAAGCAAAAATGTTTTAAACAGAATGAGCTATATTTTTTAAAAATAGATACATTTTTAAATGGAGGCTTCTGTTTGACATTCTGTGGTGAAAAAGATTTGAGAAGTACAATGTTTTGAAATGATACTTTCCAGTTTTCTGATTTTTTTTTGAGATGCATATTTTTATAAATTTATAAGCATAAATAAAAGCTGTAATTTAAAATTTACCATTGCAAGGCATTAGCATATTTGACTAGAGTTAATGTAGGACATCATGTATGACCTGCACAATCCAAAGGAATGAGATCCAATTCATTTATTCCGTAGTTTCCAAGAAAGAAATCATGACCCCATAAAATAAATAGTGTAAGTTTTCCATCACTATATGTGGTAATCCTAAAGTTAGTTTTAGTCATCAGTAACTCTAAAAAATTCTTAACAACTCAGTAAAAATATTCTTAACTGCAATTTCCAGTGAAGAATTTTTCTACTCTAGAAAACATATCTGCTGATACTTTTCTGCTCCTTGGGCCAATTTAGGGATTCTCCCAATGACTCAGCAGGTAAAGATCTGCCTGCAATGCAGGAAACACTGGAGACGTGGGTTCAGTCCCCAAGTTGGGAAAATCCCCTGGAGGAGGAAATGGCAGCACGCTTTAATACTCTTGCCTGGAAAAGTCAGAGGAGCATGGTGGGCTACAACCCATGGGGGTGCAAAGAGTCAGGCATGCCTGAGCATATGGCACTGCAACGATTTAATCAAATCAAGTTTAATGACCTCTACAGGTAAAATGCTAACCTCTGGGGACACAAAGATAAGATTGACACAAGACCTTCACTGAGGAACTTGTGATTTAACGGAAGAATTTTGGTAGAGTGATTAATGCACCGAGAGCTATATGAGCATAGGGCAGTTGTTCTTTTCCTGGAATGAGGAAATTATGGGTTTTCCAGGAGGATGAATTTCTGAGAAATCTCCAAGGATGATCCTTGAAAAACTAACAAAAAGAAATTGCAAGGCATTAGCATATTTGACTAGAGTTAATGTAGGACATCATGTATGACCTGCACAATCCAAAGGAATGAGATCCAATTCATTTATTCCGTAGTTTCCAAGAAAGAAATCATGACCCCATAAAATAAATAGTGTAAGTTTTCCATCACTATATGTGGTAATCCTAAAGTTAGTTTTAGTCATCAGTAACTCTAAAAAATTCTTAACAACTCAGTAAAAATATTCTTAACTGCAATTTCCAGTGAAGAATTTTTCTACTCTAGAAAACATATCTGCTGATACTTTTCTGCTCCTTGGGCCAATTTAGGGATTCTCCCAATGACTCAGCAGGTAAAGATCTGCCTGCAATGCAGGAAACACTGGAGACGTGGGTTCAGTCCCCAAGTTGGGAAAATCCCCTGGAGGAGGAAATGGCAGCACGCTTTAATACTCTTGCCTGGAAAAGTCAGAGGAGCATGGTGGGCTACAACCCATGGGGGTGCAAAGAGTCAGGCATGCCTGAGCATATGGCACTGCAATGATTTAATCAAATCACGTTTAATGACCTCCACAGGTAAAATGCTAACCTCTGGGGACACAAAGATAAGATTGACACAAGACCTTCATTGAGGAACTTGCGATTTAACGGAAGAATTTTGGTAGAGTGATTAATGCACTGAGAGCTATATCAGCATAGGGCAGTTGTTCTTTACCTGGAACGAGGAAATTATGGGTTTTCCAGGAGGATGAATTTCTGAGAAATCTCCAAGGATGATCCTTGAAAAACTAACAAAAAGAAGGCATTTCAAGGAGAGGAAACAGAATGGGAATGAACAAAGATACACAACATTTCATGTAGTGCTATGACACTACAATCATTTTTGATGGTACTTGAACACAGATTGTGAGGTGGAGGTGGCAGAAGTGATGCTCATTGTTAACAGGAGAAAGGTATTGGAGGACATGGACTGGCGAGGCGCAGAGCTGATGCTCCATCTGGCATGATAAGTAAGCTTGAGAAGATTTAGAAAGTGAATGAGATTCTATTACTGGCCTGAAAAGAATTTGAGAAAAAAAAAAAATCATGCAAAGAGAGATAGCAATTAGGAGCCTATTTAATAATCCAAGGGGCAGATGGTGAAGGCCAGACTGCTAATATGAAGAGAAAGTGAGTAGGAGATGAGTTTAAGAAATATTTAGAAGGCAAAACCGACAAGAATTTGCATTTGATTGATACTGAGTGTTTTATGGGGCAGACATAACTCAAAATATAAGTGAGAGGATTTAAAGGAATTAAAAATAATCTTGTCAGATGATAACATTTGAACTGTTTCTAAATAAGTAGGTCTCAGACCTGGCTGCACATAAGAATCATCTGGGGAGATTTAAAAAATACCAAAAAAAAAGAAGGCCTCCTAAGGCCAATTATATAAGAATCCCCAGTGATAGGATTCAGGCATCTGTATTTTTATAAAAGTTTCCCTAGTGATTCTAATGTGCATGCAGTATTGAGCACCACTGTTGTTTAAATCATTTTCCAGATGTGGTTTTGACTTATGAAACAAAGAAGTACATGGAAAATGAAAGTAGCATTAAGAACCAAGTTGTATTCTACAGTCCTTATAGGAAGCATATGAAGGCTAGTGCTTATTTTATATCACATTAATCTTATACGTCTGTTTATTGTGAATGTTGAATTCAGTTTCTCAAAATCATCCAACCAGCACAGGCTAGTTTTGAACCAGAATCAGTCTGACTCTACATGTAGCTATTGTTCAGTTACTAACTTGTGTCCAACACTTTGCGACCCCGTGGACACTAGCCCACTAAATCGTGTCCAAATCTTGTGACCCCATGGACTGTAGCCTGCCCGACTCCTCTGTCCATGGGGTTTTCCAGGCAAGAATACTGGAGTGGGTTCCTTCTCCAGGGGATCTTGCTGATCCAGGAATTGAACCTGGGTCTCCTGCAATTCAGGCAGATTCTTTACCAACTGGCTACCATTTTCTTCTCCAGGAGATCTTCCCAACCCAGGGATTAAACCCACATCTCTTGCGTTTCCTGCGTTGGAAGGCAGATTCTTTTACCACTGTGCCTCCTCTCGCCTCTGTACTATATTCACAGCCAGATAGTAATTGCTTTACTCTGGAATTTATTCTTGTGATTAAAAAAAAAAATTATAGACATTTGAAATGTTGTTCTTTTCTCCCTATAAGATTTTGGAAATTCTATGTAAATATTTAATAACTTGTTCCAGCATATATATAGTAAGTAGAAAAGTGGTCTTCGGAGAAACAAAAGTTTGGGTGATAGTAAAAGTGAATAACAGCTCATGGGTTTGTATTTTTTCCAGAAACTAGAAATACAGAGAAGATCGAATATGTACATAGAAAATATCTTGTTCAATTCTTTTAGAATTGTCTCTGTCACTGACTTGGCACATTTTGTGCCATATTTGCAAAACAATGAAAGTTCTGTGAAATAAGGGATTTTTCCCCCCATTTTCCTGTTTTACTTCTTTACAGTCAAGGAACAATATCTTATGTATGTAATATCATGTACTGAATATTCTGTATCAAATGTCTCTGGAAGAGAATTATCAAAACAACATCTTAAATACTCCCAGTTTAATAGAAATTCCTTTGGAGTATATGATTGAATATATCTTTTTTACTGTCTGTTGACTTTTCTGCTTCAGAAATACAGTTTACGTTTTATCTTGATTTTCTTTTGTCTTCCATATGTATATCTTGACTGGTAACTAGTTAATCGATTTGTTTTTCTTCATCAGTGTTCAGTGTGGTTTTTATTTTTTTTTCTTTTTAATTTTTATTTTAACTTTAGTTTACTTTACAGTACTGTATTGGTTTTGCCAAACATTGACATGAATTCACCACGAGTGTACATGTGTTCCCAAACATGAATCCCCTCCCTCTTCCCACCCCATAATATCTCTCTGGGTCCTCTCCATGCACCAGCCCCAAGCATCCTGCATCCTGCATCAGACATAGACTGGCGATTCGTTTCCTACATGATAGTATACATGTTTCAATGCCACTCTCCCATCTCATCCCACCCTCTCCATCTCCCCCAGAGTCCAAAAGTTCACTCTACAGATCTGAGTCTCTTTTGTTGTCCCGCATACAGCGTCATCATCACCATCTTTCTAAATTCCATATATATGCGTGTGGTTTTTAAATTTTTTTTTTTTTTGCAACAGCTAAGTTTTCTGTACTATTATATTCATACTTGCTATGTTTAATTAATTTAGTAAGTCTCTAGTGATATTTCCTCATTTTCAATGTTTTCTCAGGTTTAGAATTTTACTTATTTTTATTGTTGTTTTGTCATCTCATCTTTATGATCTTTAGCTTTTACTTCATTGATCTATACTGCTCTGCTCAGACGTCTGGCTCAGAGGGTAAAGCGTCTGTCTACAATGAGGGAGACCCAGGTTCGATCCCTGGGTCGGGAAGATCCCCTGGAGAAGGAAATGGCAACCCACTCCAGTACTATTGCCTGGAAAATCCCACGGACAGAGGAGCCTGGTAGGCTACAATCCATGGGGTCGCAAAGAGTCGGACACGACTGAGCGACTTCACTTTCACTTTCATTGATGTGTAGCATTTTGGGGGATTCCTTAAAATTTCCTTTTAGGGTGGTTCTCTTTTATATATCTTTTCTTTCTTTTTTTTCCATGCTCTGATGTTTTAAATATTTCCTATTTTGTATCTTTTCATCTTGCTCATGCTTGGATGTTGCTGCCAATATATAATTTTTCAAAATCTTTTGATTCTTTTTCCATTATATCTCAGACCAGTTTGATTTTTCCCACAACTATATTGTGAGGACTAGGAATTTTGTATTTGCGGACATTTTTCTAGCTAAAGAAAATGGTGAGGTTTAGGGGTTGGTTTAGAGAGGCTGTTATACACCTGAACTCTGCTTTGTTATCTTACTGAGTTAATTTTTTACACAGTGGTGGATGTCACAGATTTACTTGCTATATACCATACTCTCAGGTGTAGATCATTTTGAAGATTTCGGAGAACCAAACTCATTTATTTGCTTTTCTTACTTTGCTGTTGTCTCTCCAGCAACCAGTATCAATGAAAGTGAAAGTGACAGTGAAAGTCAAGTCACCCAGTTGTGTCCGACTCTTTGTGACCCCATGGACTATACAGTCCATGGAGTTCTCCAGGCCAGAATACTGGAGTGGATAGCCATTCCCTTCTCCAGGGGATCTTCCCAACCCAAGGATCGAACCTAGGTTTCCCACATTGCAGGTGGATTCTTTACCAGCTAAGCCACAGGGAAGCCCAAGAATACTGGAGTGGGTAGCTTATCCCTTCTCCAGTGGATCTTCCCAACCCAGGAATTGAACCGGGGTCTCCTGCATTGCAGGTGGGTTCTTTACCAACTGAGCTATCAAGAAAGCCCTTTCACTTGATAGTCCAAACATATATAGATTTCCATTTAATTGGTTTGTCATCTTTCTGAAATGTCCTAAATTTAGTCATCTCAACAGCGTAGGTTCTAGGGAGTCCATGCATTTAGAGATGAAATCTTTTGTGCTTTGTGCCAATCTGAAATCCTTTCCTCACTTCTCTGTTCTCACCTTTTTGAAGTTCAATAAATTATACTTTGCACATTTTTCTTCCATTCTTCCTTTTCTGATTTGGTAGCTGTTGGTATAGACATTTTCTATTTCTTTTTAGTCTTTTCTTTAACTGTTTCTTTTGAGTGGAAGGAAATTCTGAGAGTTCCACATTTTAACCTACTTTTTCTTTGGAAACATGAACATATATTACAAGCTTTAAGAGAGAGAACTGAGACTGAGAGGTTAAACTGTTGAAGGTTACAAGAAGCTGCAAAAACCCTATATGTGCTAAGTTGCTTCAGCAGTGTCAGATTCTTTGTGACCCCATGGACTACAGTCTGCCAGGCTCCTCTGTCCATTGGATTCTCCAGGGAAGAATACTGGAGTGGATTGTCATGACCTCCTCCAGAGGATCTTCTTGACCCAGGGATCAAACATGAATCTCTTAAGTCGCCTGCATTGGTAGGCAAGTTCTTTACTATTAGCACTACTTGGGAAGCTCAGCTCTGTCTGAGCAAGGAAAATAGAACAATGAATGTAGATGGATGNCCAGAGGATCTTCCTGACCCAGGGATCAAACATGAATCTCTTAAGTCGCCTGCATTGGTAGGCAAGTTCTTTACTATTAGCACTACTTGGGAAGCTCAGCTCTGTCTGAGCAAGGAAAATAGAACAATGAATGTAGATGGATGTGAATGTAAGTAAATTTGGGAGGGATGTGGGAAATATGAGGGGCTTCATGCTTAAGTACTATATTTTTAAAAACAAGAAGGAATTTGGTGGAAAGAAAATGCATTTTAGTAGATGACTGAATGAATTGAAGGAAAAAGAAACTAAGAGAAGATGGTACAAAGTACCCTTTACAGAAACTTCCTAATGTAGCTTTTATCTTTCCTTTCCACGCCTATCTACACAGGCTATAAAATCGTTGCTTCCCTTTTTGTTTGATTGATTGCCTCCTTCTCTCTTTCTTGCTCTCTTCTTCTCTATTAGAATGTTCTATGCTATCTGGGGATTCAGAGTCAACAACCTCTGCAAGGTAAGGTAATCTTAAGTGACAGTGAGGTATTGTACCATAAACTTAATTATTCAACTGAATGAAGAGGAAGCATTCATGCAGCTAAGAAAAACATAATTTGTTTGCTTTTGGCACATCTGTGATGTTGCTCAATTGAAACAGTTATTCTCCAATGTTTGATTTTCCTAGATTTATATAGAACTAATGCTTGTCACCTGGGCATAGGGTCAATAATAGTAAGGGATGAGTGGAAATAAATTTAATTGTGCTTAGAATTATGAGGAAAGTCAAGTATAAAATATTTCCCCTAAAATATGTATCCAGGAAATGTTGGAAGCCAGATAAATTTAGCTTGTGGTTTACAAAGGTATTATTCAAAAGTAAAAAAAAAAAAAAAGAAAAAGATTTGTTAATATTATGTATATAACAAAATGTGCTCTGGGATTGGGAAGTTTTAAGTATTTCCTGTATTTCTCATCATAGTTAAAATTAATGTAATCACTTACTTTCAATGTTAATGTGTGTGTGGAAAAGTAAGAATTGCTTTTATCTTGATTTTATATGTCAGAAACAAGGAGATTGAAAAACGATCAAGTACCTTCATTTATTTCCCTTTAGTGTTGTCAGAATCCTGACTTTATCCTACTCTTGGGATGATTGAAATTGTGATTAAGAAGAGTAAGATATCCTTGCTTGGTCTAGGGCCCCTGCTTTTTTTAAATACCTTGCAATGGATCTTTGCACCTAGATTTTTAAAGGGCTGCTTTTCATTTGGAAAGGATGTATTTGTTTTCTGCATTTTTATTCTAACATGTGGATAAGCTGCAAGGCATTTAATGTGATCTCAAAGCCATTCATCCATTGAACTCCCCTGTAGTGACAAACAATGAGAAGAGGGAGCTGTTTCTTAAGCTTGAGGCACATGTATAAACTATGCGTCCTAGTTTCTTTATTTGAGCACAACTTCAATGATTCATTTAAAAATATTTTGTCATTTTAAATTAATTCTCTGAATCAAATGAGTGGAATCTGCCTTAAACACACTATATTCTACAAACTGTATGTATACACAGTATGAAATAACAATTCATTTTTCTGTCTGTATGGACACTGTGAAAACATACTTCTGAAAACTGCTTAGATGTATGATGAGAATAGACTGATTATTTGTGGTTGAGATGATTTTGCAGGGTGTAAGGCACTAACAGTACTTACTTTCTTTGTCTGTGTGCCATATACACCAATGGCATGAAAAAATAAATAATGGAAACAGCTTTGATGAATATTGAAAGTGAAAAGCTTTACCAGATAAATACAGGGTAAATACCATTTTTAGTGCACTTGTGTATTCTTTTTCTATATTTCTGACATATTTACATGTGTGTTTTATGATGAAGGAATAATCTGCACGTAAAAAATGTTAATAAGCTTTGCGCATTGGTTGTATGAAAGATGTGGTAGAAAATCATTTCAGAGAAGAAATTAAGGTTATGAAGAGCCTGGAATTACATGCTGCAAAGTTTTATCACTTTTTTTTTTTTTTTTTTTAAAGCAAGTGGAGATTCACTGATGAATTTAAAAATAAAAGAAGCACTTATATGGGCAAATGTACGTTTTTGATAGCTCTTAAGATGGTAATGTTGAGGACTAATATGCTTGTAGTGAGCCAGAAGGCAAAAAAAGGATGACAGAATTGTAACATTGCAGATGAAATGGGAGGGATACAGGCAAGAGGGCCTCTAAGAAAAGGAAGGTTAAAGAAATAGAATCAACTGAAATCTATTTAACATTAGGTGAATGAGAGACATCTCTAGAATAACTCTTGAGTTTTTGGTCTATGTAGTAAAGAAAGCTATTACTTACATCTAACACAGATGAAAGATGGAAAATGCTTAGGAACTAAACTGTAAAGATATTTCCTAGTTGGTTATGTCCGAGGGGTTGCAATTTGCAATTTCCTCTGTTCTGTCTCCTCACAACATTAATTTGAAGCGACAGACGGCCAGTGTTACAGCCTTCTGATGGGCCAGTGTTATAGCTTCATGTTACAGCTGTTTTATTTAGAAAGGAAAGGAAAATACATCCAAAAGACGCGAAGAGAGGCCCCTGGCCCAATTTTGGCTCCTCTTCTTACATGCTTTTTCTCCTCCCCTGGGCCTGCCCTATGTAAATTGGGCCAGCCAGGAGTGCTGTTTGTCTTACCTGAAGTTCTCACTCTGGTCCTCAGACCTTTCTTTGTTCTATTTTCGCAGGCTTTTCCCTTCCTTGTATTTTAGCCACCACCATTCTGACTCCTTTTTCCTATTCTAACTATTTTACAGTTATATGGGTCGGAAATATAAGGGCAGATTTTAAGGTAGAAACCAGCTTTGGGAACCATTCACCTATGAGTAGTAGCAGTTAAATATTGGGTGTTGTTGAATGGGCATACAGAGCAAGAAAAAAATAAAAATATAAACCCCATTGAGAAATGAACTACAAATTGGAACACACACTGGATTTATAAAAATCAGTTATTGCTCCCTCTCATTCCATATATTCTTTTCCATTTGTTGCCTATCATATTGTGTGATTTACTTCTTTGCCGTCCATTAAGGACCTCATTGCTTGAGTATCATTTACAAAGATATTTGTTTCCTTTCATTCCGTTAATAACACCTCCCTGGAATCCTCTTTATAATTTTGATTAAAAAGGATATTTGTCCCAATACACTGATTAATATTTCTTCTGATGTGCTTCTTATTCATAAGGTGAGTTATAGTGCTATTTGTGGTGTTTCTCAGTAAGATTTAGCAAAAAGCAATACATAATATCACATAAGCTAAATTATGTTGCTGTTTACAAATAACATCCACATATCAGTGACTTAAAGAGAAAATGTTTATGTCTTGCTCATGCACCGTACTGATGCCCTTTCCCCATTTCTCTTCACAGCAGAGCCTTGAGGTGGCTCTCACACATCATTGCTTTGTATGTTTATTGTCCAAAGCAAGTCACAGAGCTAAGTGTGATGTCAGTGGGCCAGAGAAAGGGACAACAAATATTTTAAATAATACAATCTGCCAGGTAAGTTCTAGCTTATTTCTGTGATTACACCAATAAAAACTTCTCAGCCACATCTCTTTTTCTATCTGTTTTGTCCCTCTCTGACAAATTCCTCTCTTCTCAGGAACAGCAACATCCAATGATTTTTTTTCCCCCAAGGGGAGATGCTATTTATCTCCTCTCTATCTATGATTCTGTTAGTGGCTACTTCTGGTAATTTTTTCCTTTAACATAGTTGTAACTAAACATTAGAGATCCTGTTTCTTGAAATAAATAGCAAACACAAAATCACACCGTAAGTTATAGGTCTGAGTTTCAGCAGGGATTTACTTCGGTTACATCTGCTTCCAATAAGATGCACAATTTCTTTAAGCTAGAGTCTGCTTAACATTTTTTAAAAAATTATTGTCACAATGTTGGTTCAACTTTTCTCTGTTTTATTGTGAGACAGTTTTTATTGCATGTATTTTGGCTAAAATCCTCTGCCAGTTTCAGCACAGAAATAATGATTTATTATTGTCCTGTGCTTACATATTTCTTCTTCTGTATGTGAATATAAATACCTTTCCATCTTATAGTTTCCTCTTAAATATTAAAATAACATCAGTGTCCAGTACATATCCTCTTATTAAGGTAACAAAGAATACCATTGATCAATCAATCCTAATTTATCATACTAGGAAAATTCTGCATAAACAGGCTTTTGTTTATTTCTTAAGATAGAAAATATTTAAATTAATTGAACTATTTAAAAAATATTATTGAACCTGTCTTTCACTTTTTTAATAAAATATCTAATTAAGTAGGTACCAATATATGTACTACCCCCAAAATTGTACTGTTGCATCATTACTTTGAATCTAGTACCAAAGTCCTATTTAGTATTTTAGTCCTAAAATAGTTCTGTTATTATGTATAACGCCATTCCCTTCAGCCTTATGAGTCATAGTATTCTTATTTCTTTTGAAATAAGATAATAAATAAATGAGATAAATAAATCTTTTATTCTGTGCCATGATATCAGCCCTCTGACTCTTGACCACTTCAATCATGTTTTCTGCCTCCAGATAACTCTTATAGTTCTCCATCTATTACCCTATACTTTGGCAAATCCACTATTTCTGATGATCCATTATCTTACATTCATCTACACTTTCCCAACTTTATCACCCAAACTCAATGAATACAAGTCAAATATTCAAAATTGGAAGTTGATAATAAAATATATGGGCTAGAAAATTTACATCATAGTCTTTCAATATAAAGAAGAGATTTTTGTAATAGATACTGAATTGCAAGGATAATTCAAATTTTTTCATATATTTTATGTTTATACACCTCATAGAAACTATAATCAACATGGTTTCAAAAAATACATGTATTATATTAGGTTCATTTCTTTTAAACTATTCAATTAGCCTTTGATACTGATGTATTAACAAAGCTATATGGATACAGCATTTTGGAAGTAAATTTGGATACAGCAATGACTCTGTACATTTTCTAATAATTTAATATTATGAGTATTGTAAAACTTAATAAATGCTCTTCCAAGTCAAGAACAATCTTCCCCAGTGGCTCAGTGGTAAAGAATCTGCCTGCCAATACAGGAGACTTGAACTCAATTCCTGAGGTGGGAAGATACCCTGAAGAAGAAAATAGCAACCCACTCCAGTGTCTTGCTTGGGAAATCCCATGGACCGAGGATCCTGGTATGCTACAGTCTGTGGGGCTGTAAAAGAGTCAGACAAAACTGAGATACTAAACAACAATATTAATTCCACCCCATATCCAACTTACTTTCTCATCCTCTAGTTCCTACCTTTCCTTTTTCATCTGTAACAGTTTATTTTAAAGTAGCAGTAACATATAAAATGTTAGTTTAGGGGCATAAGGG
>SJYR01003719.1:434464-444798 GCA_006410655.1 Kobus ellipsiprymnus
ATAAATGGGCCTTCTATGTACTTACAGGGTAAAAAGATTTGGGGTCTTAAAATAAAACTATTTGACAAATATCATCCATCACTCACTATTTTCTCAGTAAATTATTTTATCTGTTCCAATAGAAAACATGCAGAAATATTTATATTTGGAGCATTTCCCCCAAATTATGTATTGTGTATATCCTGCCCCACTGATGATTTCAGGTCAGATCACTTGTATATACTGCCTACAGCAGCACCCATTTAGTAAACGGCAATGTATTACACTTACATGTGAAAGATCAGAGACTTTCTCTATATTAAATCCTGTTCATTTTTTAAACATTGTGTTTAAACAGAATATAAAACACTTCTAGTCACAGAACCTCTATAAATGTTTCAAAAACCTTTTCTTTGAATATAATTTAGAAAATATGGATGTAGAAAATTGCCCATGTTTTTAGTTATCTTCTTAACGCATATACCAAAACTGCATTGATTTTGGGGGCAAATTCTAGCTGAGCTTTCCTGCATTTCTGAAAGAACTTAGACAGTCTATCTCCTTTCAGTGCTTTCCAGAAACATGTTCTTTCTGACTCTACCATTTCCATTCTTCTGGTTATCTTTTCTAGATCTCTTATTTTTGTAGGCACTGGCCAATTAGTATTTTATGTAGCTTGTTTTAAAGAGTGTCCTCTCAATTGTATATACCTAGTTCCAGAAAACTCTTCTATCAGCTATTCAGTTTAAAATATTGTATGCTACATAACCTTATCAGAATATTTTATATTCTAATTGTATCATAATTATGTCATAGAAATATTTATATATAAGTTTTCAAAACACTAAGACGTATTTGGCATTTTGATTGCGCTTTCTTGATTTGTGTACTGAACAAATATCCATAAAGCACTTAGAGCATTTTAGAAAAAAGTTAAATTATTTGTGAAATAGATATTGTAGTCTATATATCCCAGTAAATAGGCTGAAAGATATATTATTATCCATAAAATTCAGCTACTGATATTTACTAGAGTAGACTTCAACAAATGAGAAAAAAATTCTTATGACCATCACGTCTTAAAATTGAAGATAATCAAAACATGTGACTGGGAGAAGTTCTGATATAAGTGAACAAAAGGAAAGAGAGGATAGTAAATACTCTAAAACATAAATTTCATCAAAAATCTTGGCAATTTCAAGACATTAAAAAGTATATTTAACTTACATTGCTTAACACAACTATTGGTAATTTTAAATTTAACAATTTTGGTTATCTTCTAAATTATATTATTAATATTTCCTACATTGTATAAATTTTTAAAGATATGAACCCATAACTTTTGGGGGGAAAGATAAAAACTTGTGATAGTAGAAGGATCCAGTTTGTAGGAAATTTCCCTTGAAATATTTCTTTGTAGATGTATTTTTTTCCATTTCTTTTAAAACTCCCTGTGGTAAAATTTTTACATGCTTCAGCTACCAACCCAGTTACTGAAAAAGATGTGTAAAACATTTATTCTTAATGGGCTATGGATGGAACATTGATTGTAAAGTCTCTGAGGAAAACATATAATGGGGTTCATGTAATTTAATTGTTTCCAAAGTTGATACTAGAATGCATAATCCACATTTTAAATAAATGCTATGTGAATTTGAGTTTTAAAAGAAACTTATTTTGTATTTTAAAAATGTATCTTACTGAACAAACATATTCTTTCTCCCCCACCGCCCCGGCCCTGCACTTAGATTCTGCTCCTTCCCATAGAAAAATAGTAAACTAAAAAATTAAACAATACAGTGGTCCCACAGTGTATGCAGGGCATTGGGTCCAGGACCTACCATGGATACCAAAACCACTGAAGCTTTAGTCTCTTATATAAAATGTCATAATATATGCATACAGCCTACACCTACTCTCCCATACACTTTAAATCATCTCGTTTTACTTTTTGGAACTTTCTGAAAATAAAAAGAAATTTTTTTCATCCAAGGTTGGTTGAAAGTGCAGATGCAGAACCTGCCGATACAGAAGGCTGACTGTATAATATTTAAATGTTTTACATATAGCTTACTCCAGTACTCTTGCCTGGAAAACCCCATGGACGAAGGAGCCTGGTAGGCTGCAGTCCATGGGATCGCGAAGAGTCAGACATGACTGAGCAACTTCACTCTCACTTTTCACTTTCATGCACTGGAGAAGGAAATGGCAACCTACTCCAGTGTTCTTGCCTGGAGAATCCCAGGGACGGGAGAGCCTGGTGGACTGCCGTCTATGGGGTTGCACAGAGTCGGACACAACTGAAGCGACTTAGCAGACTTAGCAGTATATATTTTTTGTTTGCAATACCAAGAAAATTTTACAATGAATTGTCAGATTTTTTCTAAAAAATAAATGGTACTTAAGTATAAAATAACAAAAATTCAAAGAATTTGTCACCTAAATTTTGGAGAATAAATAGCATATATTTGATAAAGCTCTAAACAGAAACAATAGAAATATTGTAATCTCTGTTTATTAAGTCAAATGCATGTAATAAAGTTGGTCAGCAAGTTCAGGCATTAGCATAATGAAAGATCTCTTAATAATCTCAGCATTAGTATCGACAATGTGCTACAACAGAACTTTGTAACTCTGGTATTACTAAAGCATTTTTGAAAGAAAAGACCAGCTCCTCATGAACTAAGATAATTAATGATAATCAATTACAACAACTATGGAAGAAGTTCACCCTTCTTTTTTGTTTTTCAAGTAGAAATGTTATTCCAAAAGAAAAGACGCTTACTCCTTGGAAGAAAAGTTATGAGCAACCTAGATAGCATATTCAAAAGCAGAGACATTACTTTGCCAACAAAGGTCCATCTAGTCAAGGCTATGGTTTTTCCAGTGGTCATGTATGGATGTGAGAGTTGGACTGTGAAGAAGGCTGAGCGCCAAAGAATTGATGCTTTTGAACTGTGGTGTTGGAGAAGACTCTTGAGAGTCCCTTGGACTGCAAGGAGATCCAACCAGTCCATTCTGAAGGAGATCAGCCCTGGGATTTCTTTGGAAGGAATGATGCTAAAGCTGAAGCTCCAGTACTTTGGCCACCTCATGGGAAGAGTCGACTCATTGGAAAAGACTTTGATGCTGGGAGGGACTGGGGGCTGTAGGAGAAGGGGACGACCGAGGATGAGATGGCTGGATGGCATCACTGACTCGATGAACATGAGTCTGAGTGAACTCCGGGAGGTGGTGATGGGCAGGGAGGCCTGGCGTGCTGCGATTCATGGGGTCACAAAGAGTCGGACACGACTGAGCGACTGAACTGAACTGAACTAGAGCCATCCCTTTGAAATGTAATCCTCGAGGGAAATAGTGCCATAACTTTCGCTCTCTGTGGAAGAAAAGGTTTGTAAATTCAGGGGAGCCTTGCTCTAGACTATGAAACTGTCTCTTCGGGTACCTATCATGAAGATAGCAGAAAACTTATTTTTCACTTGGATAAAGACAATCAGCAAACACAGGTGGTCTGTGATCGCTCCACCACAGCTCTTAAACCTCTCCCACCCTTTATTTCAGTTTCCAGACCTGGGCTATGCTCTCCTCCTTATTACTAGCAATAGTGTTAAAATATAATCAACTTCTGTTACTCACCTTGTATATCAAAATGTTTTTTTCAGCAATAGGATTAGCTAGTAAAGTGCCAAATATTTTTCTTTATGTTGCTGTACCGTCTCTTCCTCGTCCGCCCCCTTCTCCTCCTGCCTTCAGTCTTTCCCGACACCAGAGTCTTTTCCGTTTAGTTGGCTCTTCACATCAGGAGGCTAAAGTATTGGAGTTTCAGCAACATTCCTTTCTATGAATATTCATGGTTTATTCGTGTAGGGTTGAATATTTTGATCTCCTTGCGGTCCAAGAGATTCTCAAGAGTCTTCTCCAGCACCACAATTCAAAAGCACCAATCTTCTTACTGCTGAGCCAGCATAAAAGTTTATCTAAGTCAAAATTTTAGGGGGTTATGTTTGATTATTTTCTGAGGGGAGCTAATTAAATTTAGTATATATTAACTTAATTAGTCCTCCAGTGTTTTAGCATTGTGGTACCATATTTCATATTTCCAGGTCTCCATTATAAAACCTATTTCTTCTCACTTACCATATTATCTTAAGAGATGAAAAACAAATTATAAATTGAGATTAAATTGGGCTACAAATCAAGAACATTTCAAGAAAAAAGAAACTTATTTATATTTCAGTTAGTACACTAAGAAGCTACTTTGTTGAAGCAGACTTAATATTTTTTAATAGTCTGAAATATGCATAATAATGTACCCTAAGAAATCTGAAGTATAATATGATTTTTAATATAAAAGGACTTCAGGGAAAACAAAATATTATAAAAATGTTAAGCATTATTACTATTCTGAACCTTCTAACATTGTCTTCCTCATTTATTAATGAAACTGTACACTATTGAAATGATTTTATTTTTAATAAGGCCTCACAAAATATGAATGTTTTTGCTTCCACTGGGGGATTGTCCACACCATCAGGCACAGCTATTTGCAGGTGAGTGACCAAGCAGGAGTCTGGCTCCATTTTTTGATGTCTACCTGCTAACAACTTTCAGGTATCACCCCTCCCCTATTCCTGGTGCCCACATCTGGGCAAGCTAATAAGAAAGCCTCAGTGCTTTTTCCTTTGACACCTGCAGGATATTCAAATGACACAGGCTTCCACCTCAGCTCTGTCCCATCCCAACCACAGTAAAACCCCCTGAGCCAGCCTTCTTTCTCAGCTCTCTCAAGACATTTGAGACCTCCCTGAGAGCCCTGCCCTGTAATCTGTCACCCCTCATGACATCCGATTCAAAATTTACTGGAAGTGCCCACTGCAAGTGCTCCTGCTGCTTTTTCAGGGTGACTTTAGCAGAGTTTGACTCAGGCAGGACCTAATCTATTGAGTAAAACAACCCATCAGCGATATGATTGGTAAATAACCAGAAAACTCTTTCCCCTTTTATTACTTTGGTTTCATACGAATGTCCAGAAAGTAATTTACACAATACCTAAAATATCATTTTTAATATTTTGCATGGAAATAAATAGGTCCTAATAAAGTAAGCTAAGCAGGACCTAATCTATTGAGTAAAACAACCCATCAGCGATATGATTGGTAAATAACCAGAAAACTCTTTCCCCTTTTATTACTTTGGTTTCATACGAATGTCCAGAAAGTAATTTACACAATACCTAAAATATCATTTTTAATATTTTGCCTGGAAATAAATAGGTCCTAATAAAGTAAGCTAAGAGTTTCTACTAATTTTGAATATATAAGATATTAAAATATTGATGCATACATAAATACCTTAACTTATTTAAATAACTTTAATGTTCAATGTTAGCTAAAAAAGTACACTCGTGGTGAATTAATGTCAATGTTTGGCAAAACCAATACAGTAATGTAAAGTAAACTAAAGTAAAAATAAAATTTTTTTAAAAAACTTTCAGTAACTTTGAACAAGCCAGCATCTTAATCTGTTAAAGTAGTGAAATAATAATTGTGTTGCTTTACATTTAAAAAGCTGTAAATTGCTGCTATCAGAATAGTTTTGGACTTTTGTGCAGTTAGAATATGTATTTATGTAATAAAAATTTCTTCTTATGAAAATGTTAGTTGCAGCACATACTAGATAATAAGGTTTGAAATCATAAATAATCCAAGTTAAGTGATAAGCGTCTAGAAGATTTAAGTACTCTAGGGGAAAAGATTTTTACCTTAAATGCCAGATAACTTTAAAAAATATATTTTATTTCAATGCTATTCATTTATATATTTTTTTAATTTTAAAGAAATTTTAAAGAGAGATCGGAATTCTTACAGTGTCCATGGACAAATAGCTTCTAGTTCTGGTTAGCACTAACCACTTTCAAAACTTAAGTTGCAGAGACTCAAGCACAAATATTCTGCATTGGGTTCTCATCCCGGGCAGGCAGATAGAATAATAGTTGTTTAAAAATGGTCACAAGTTCGTTTAGCCAGCGGTAGTTTCTATAGACTAAATTTTTGTCTCCCCTTCAAATTTATATGCGAAAACCCTAACTCCTGATTTGATAGTATTTGGAGCGGGGTGAGGTGGGAGGAGTTTATGTGAAGTCTCCCATGAAGGAAATTAGTTCCTTACATAAAAGACTTCAGAGAGCTTCTTCACTCATCCTGCCATGTGAAGACACAGCAAGAAGTTGGCCATTTATGAACTAAGAAGTGTGCCTTCACCAGACATTGAATCAAGATGTGCCAGCATCTTGATCTTAAGACTTCGCAGCACTGTGAGAGATAAATCTCTGTGTCCTGCAAGCCATTATTTTTGTGTTACAGCAGCCTGAAAAGGCAAGACAATAGTTGCTGCTAGAAGTAGGTTTTGCCGTAACAAGTAAGTGAAAATGTGGAAGTGGCTTTGGAACTGGGTAATGGATAGAAGCTGGAAGAGTTTTGAGGTACAGGCTAGAAAAGTCTATCTTGCTATGAACTTTGAACAGACAGGTAAAAGTGATTCTGGTAAAAGCTGAGAAAGAAAAAGGTGAGCTGTAGAGAATACTCAGTCTTCTCAGAAATAACAATTACGAAGTAATCACAAACAGAATGTTGGTAGCAATGTGTGTCATAAAGGCCCATATTGATGAGATCTCAGATGAAAATAAAGTATTAGTTGCTCAGTTGTGTCTGACTCTTTGCAACCCACCAGGCTCCTCTGTCCATGGAATTCTCCAGGCAAGAATACTGGAGTGGGTAGTCATTTACTCCTCCAAGGGATCTTTCCAACAAAGGAATTGAACCCGAGTCTCCCACAGCGTAGGCAGATGAAAATAGGAAGCATGTTATTTTAAAATGGGAAAAAATGTCACCCTCATTGTAAAGTGGCAAAGAACTTGATTGAATTGTGTTCATATTCTAGTGTTTGTGGAAGGTAGGACTTGTGAGCAAGAGATGAAATTGTATATTTTGCTGAGATCTAAGCAAAGAGTAGAAGCTGTGACTTGGCTCCTCCTGACTGCTTATAGTCAGAAATGAGAAAAGAGAATGACTTAAAGATGAATTTGCTGAGCAATAGGGAAGCAGAACTTAAAAGATTTGGAAAATTCTCAGCCTATGCATATGGAAAAAATGAGACCACTATGGGTATGGTCAAGCTGCTGCTGCTGCTGCTAAGTTGCTTCAGTCATGTCAGACTCTGTGGGACCCCATAGACGGCAGCCCACCAGGCTCCCCTGTCCCTGGGATTCTCCAGGCAAGAACACTGAAGTGGGTTGCCATTTCCTTCTCCAGTGCATCAAAGTGAAAACTGAAACTGAAGTCCCTCAGCTACTGCTTGATAAAAAGATTAACATGGATCAGCCATCTCAACAGAAACTGGAACAATTTTCCAAAACAATGGAAGAATGACTTGGAAGGCAGTTGCTGCTGCTGCTAAGTTGCTGCAGTCGTGTCCAACTCTGTGCGACCCCATAGATGCCAGCCTGCCAGGCTCCCCTGTCCCTGGGATTCTCCAGGCAAGAACACTGGAGTGGGTTGCCATTTCATTCTCCAAGGCATGAAAGTGAAAAGTGAAAGTGAAGTCACTCACTTGTTTCCAACTCTTAGCCACCCCATGGACTGCAGCCCACCAGGCTCCTCCAGCCATGGAATTTTCCAGGCAAGAGTACTGGAGTGGGATGTCATTGCCTTCTAGCCTTAAGACTGCCACTCCCAGTATTGAGCTAGAGTACAAGGGCTTATAAGGACAGAGTGTTTTCAAAGAGGGGAGGAGAGGTGCATCTCCAGTTCTGGTAGCACTGGAGAAGGAAATGGCAACCCACTCCAGTGTTCTTGCCTGGAGAATCCCAGGGACAGGGGAGCCTGGTGGGCTGCCGTCTATGGGGTCCCACAGAGTCTGACACGACTGAAGCGACTTAGCAGCAGCAGCAGGATGACTCCACCTCCTGGCCCACAGGTGGGACTCCCACCGAATCTGTGACGTAGACTGCAGCGAGCAGAACTTTGAAGACATGGCTGCTTTTACTCAGATTTCAGAGGATGGGACCACTTATCAGAGTCCCAGACCCCAGATCCCCATCCAGCTCTAGAAAACGAGAACATGGAGCCATTTATACTCTCTAACTCTTGGTTTGGAAATTTTTATTTTTAAAGAACTAGATATTAAATGTTTTGGTTTGGCATCCATATCTTTACCACATCGATACACCTGTCATTGTAGTGAAAAGCAGATTTTGACAGTAAGTTGATGATATTCATGGCTATATTCCAGTAAGGATTTATTTATTGAAATTTAACGACTGTCCTTATATTTGAAAATTATTTAAATTTCACATCATAAAATATTACTTTTTATTCGACCTTTTAATCATATTAAACCATGCTTTAAAAAAAAAAAAAATGTGGCTAGCCAGATTTGGCAACATAGCTCTAAGTCATAGTTCTTAACCTATGTCATAATAAAATCAGAAAGGGACTTCCAAGGCTCCCAAACCAATTACCTCATTAATTAAAAAGGAGTGAGGTCCATGTATTGACATGGTTTTAATACTCTCTGTTGACAGAAAATGACATATAAGCTGAGGAATTCTACTTTGCCACTTTTCAAACATTCACCCTGACTACCACTCTTTTGGATTCATCTGGCTTTTCCTTGGACAGAGAAGCATTTAATTTTTTTAATGTTTTATTTATATATACAAGATTACATTTTTGCTCTATCTACTTATTTATTATACAGAAGATATTCATTTATTTAATTTTTAACAGCTTTATTGAAGTATAATTTGATATATAAAACCTGCATATATATAATGCATACCATTTGATGAATTGGGCTTGAGAATATACCTGTGAAATCAAAATGAAAGTAAAAGACATATTCATCATCTGGTGGGCTACAGTTCATGGAGTCGCAAAGAGTCAGATGTGACTGAGAAGATACACACACGCATATACACACCATAAGTTTCCTTGTGCTTTTTGTGTGAGAGAGATAAGAATATTCAACATGAAACCTACTCAACAAATTTTTAAGTGCAAACAATCATATTCTTAACTATAGGCATTGTGTTTTACAGTAGGTCTCTAGAACTTATTTCATCTCCCTTAACCGAAAAGTTATACTCATTCATTAAAAATTTCCTATTTCCATTATTCCCTGGCCTCTGAAAACAATCATCCTATCCTCTGCTTTAATGAGTTTGATTACTCTCAAACTGTGTGCTCAGTTGGTAAGTAGTGTCCAGCTCAATGCAACCCCATGGACTGTAGCCCACCCGACTCCTTTGTCCATGGAATTTTCCAGGCAAGAATACTGAAGTGGGTTGTCATTTCCTCCTCCAGGGAATCTTCCTGAGCCAGGGACAGAACCTGCGTCTCCTACATTAGTAGCGGATACTTTACCACTGAGCCACCTGGAAAGCCTTCAATTACTTTATCTACCTCATATAAATAGAATCGTTTAGTACATGCCCTTCTGTGACTGGTCAACTCAAAATGGATTAAAGACTTAAAGGTAAGACCTGAATCAATTCATTTCTGCAGACTTCATTGTATTATCATTTTCTTTCCAGCATGTATGTAAAATATACATACATACACGCATTTTGTTGTTTAGTTGCTAAGGCATGTCCAACTCTTTTACGACCCCATGGACTGAAGCCTTCCAGGCTACACTGTCCATGGAATTTCCCAGGCAAGATACTGGAGTGAGTTCTCATTTCCTTCTCCAGGTGGTCCTGATGATTCAGAAATGAAACTTGTGTCTACCGCATTTCAGGAGGATTCTTTACCACTAAGCCACCAGTTCAGTCAGTTCAGTTCATTTCAGTCACTCAGGCATGTCCGACTCTTTGTGACCCCATGAATCACAGCACCCAGGCCTCCCTGTCCATCACCAATTTCCAGAGTTCACTCAAACTCATGTCCAATGAGTCGGTGATGCCATCCAGCCATCTCATCCTCTGTTGTCCCCTTCTCCTCCTGCCCCCAGTCCCTCCCAGCATCAGGGTCTTTCCAATGAGTCAACTCTTCACATGAGGTGGCCAAAGTATTGGAGTTTCAGCTTCAGCATCAGTCCTTCCAATGAACATCCAGGACTCATCTCCTTTAGAATGGACTGATTGGATCTCCTTGCAGTCCAAAGGAACTCTCAAGAGTCTTCTCCAACACCACAGTCCAAAAGCATCAATTCTTCGATGCTCAGCTTTCTTCACAGTCCAACTTCTCACATCCATACATGACTACTGGAAAAACCATAGCCTTGACTAGATGGACCTTAGTTGCCAAAGTAATGCCTCTGCTTTTCAATATGCTATCTAGGTTGGTCATAACTTT
>SJYR01003719.1:471144-483507 GCA_006410655.1 Kobus ellipsiprymnus
GTATATACAAGCATATATATGTACAGTTTTATATCAAATATGTTAGTTGTGGGTCTCTGTACTTTTGGACTTACATATATAATTTTAAATTCTTCCCAACTTTGACCATATTCCAGGTGATATAAACTGAACAAGTATTACATTTTAACCAGAAAAATACTCAGATCTTAGATATTTTTAAAAAATCATTTTTATTTAATAAAAGGAAGAAATTAACAGCCATAAATACTTTACAGTTGGAGATATTTTAATGATTATCAAGCCAATTAGCACAATTTAATGGCTTATTTACATTAGAAAAGACATAAATAAGTATTTTAAAGTTATCGACCTATCCTTTTTTGATTAAGCATGCAATTGCTTCTCAATAATTTCTCAAATAAATGAAGATATGTCAGGATTGTAACACAGCAGAAAATTAAATAATTATCACCCCAGCATGAAATTATTTCAAATGATGCTTTTAGAGTTAGAAAGTAGTTCTAAGTGTATTTCAAAGTTTTGTTACAAAATGTCATAAACAAGGAAATAACGGTCAAAAGCACTGCCTGTACTGTGCTTTCTTTGTATATTTTAATGTGCTTAGAATGAAAACTATTTCTGTTTAGCTGATCAAAGCTGTTTTGGATTTCTTATTAAGATGGCAGAGCTTCACCTGTGAATTTTTATAGAAGCCTGGGGAAACACTCAGCAGGATCTAACTTTTTGTTGTGGGTAAAAAACATTTTCCATCTATGTGAAAGTTTGCTCTTTATTTGGCAGACAGAATCCCCTGGTGAGGTGAGTTTTAGTAGAAAAAAATACAATAAAACATACATCTTGAGAATGGAAAACTTCAAAGTGAGGAATGCACAACTGACCAATTATTCATTATCTATGTTATCAAAAATAATGTTCTGCTTTTGAAATAGATGATAGACCCTTAAAAGCATACCTGTTATATGAAGCATTTAGCTTTGTCTTTAAAGGAGGATTTATGGATCTTATACAATGTTAAGTTCAAAACTCCTGGTTGCATTCTCCCACTCTATTGTTTAATTTGTATACAGTATTAGCCACTATACAATCCGATCATATATGTTTGGTATGATAAAATTTAAGACATATAAAATTCACAAACAAATTACCAAAGATATGCTTTCAGATTCAATGGTGGGGTTTTTTGTTTTTATTTTCAAATGGAAATTTGTTTTAAAAATAAATATATTGTCAGATGCTTAAAGAAGTATTTGTACTATAGGCGCGGATGAATATATCCCCCCTAATTCATATGTTGAGAATCTGATCTTATTTGGAAACAAGGTCATTGCAGATGTATTCAGTCAAGATGAGGTCGCAGCAGAGTAAAAGCGTGTCCTAAGCCTACATAACTGATGTCCTTACAAAAAAGGGAAATTGGGATACACAGGCAGGGAGGTTACCTGGTGAAGGCTGAAATTATGCTGCTGCAAGCCAAGAAAGATTGCTGATAGACATGAAAAGGATTCTTCCATAATGACCTCTAAGGAAGTATGCCTCTGCTGACAACTCGATCTCAGATTTCTAGCCTTCGGAAGAGTGAAACAATAAATTTCTGAGTTTAAGTCATTCAGTTTGTGGCACTTTGTTCGAGTACACAGAGAAGGTTAAAGATGGTTAACTAATTTGATAAGTAGAAAACTAATTAATTATCAGTGGAATAAAGTATGGATACATGTCAGAGAAAAGTATTCTAACAATTTTAGTTCTACAAGTGTTGAATAGAGGTCAACATCAATAGATCAAGCTTACTATTGATGTTTAATCCAAGACAGTTCTAATAGATAACCGCTTTCAAATTACTATCTAGTTATACTCAGACAGCTCTAATACTATATATGCAATTATATTCAGACAGTTATTTCATGAGTCCCATAGAAGTACATCTTTCAGGGGAAAAAAAGTTAAGACTTTATATGACTTCTGGAATTGATTTTATTTTATTTTTTTTGCCTTTCTTTTTTTTAATTTTTTTAAATTTTTTTAATTTTTATTTTAACTTTACTTTACAATACTGTATTGGTTTTGCCAAACATTGACATGAATTCAGCACGAGTGTACATGCGTTCCCAAACATGAATCCCCTCCCACCTCCCACCCCATACCATCTCTCTGGGTCCTCTCCATGCACCAGCCCCAAGCATCCTGCATCCTGCATCGGACATAGACTGGCGATTCGTTTCTTACGTGATAGTATACATGTTTCAATGCCATTCTCCCATCTCATCCCACCCTCTCCCTCTCCCCCAGAGTCCAAAATTTCACTCTATAGATCTGAGTCTCTTTTGTTGTCTCGCATACAGGGTCATCATCACCATCTTTCTAAATTCCATATATATGTGTTAGTATACTGTATTGGTGTTTTTCTTTCTGGCTTACTTCACTCTGCATAATCGGCTCCAGTTCCAATCCCACTGCTGGGCATACACACTAAGGAAACCAGAGTAGAAAGAGACACATGTACCCCAATGTTCATTGCAGCACTGTTTATAATAGCCAGAACATGGAAACAACCTAGATGTCCATCAGCAGATGAATGGATAAGAAAGCAGTGGTACATATACACAATGGAGTATTACTCAGCCATTAAAAAGAATACATTCGAATCAGTTCTAAGGAGATGGAATTGATTTTAATCTTGCTACAACTTTCTCTCAAATGATTAAGAATGAAGTTACTTCCATGTTGACCTGTAAAAATTATGTTAATAATTAAAAAGTACTGATCAAGGGATGAGTCAATCAGCTTCAAAATAATTTAAGGAAAATCAATATATTTATTGATAATGAGCAGTTCACAGTACACATGAAGATGAATTATTCTGTACTGTGTGAAATATCACCACAGGGAACCATTCCACTGAGCTCTAGGACTGGTGGGGAGAGAGGAGGATGCCTCCTAGGAACACTGGAATCTCTATGCTGCTGCTGCTGCTAAGTCGCTTCAGTCATGTCTGACTCTGTGTGACCCCATAGACGGCAGCCCACCAGGCTCCACCATCCCTGGGATTCTCCTGGCAAGAACACTGGAGTGGGTTGCCATTTCCTTCTCCAATGGAGTCTCCGTAATTTAGTACAAAATAAAGAACTGATGAGGGACTCAAATTTCTTAGTGTAAGATATTTCTGTTCTAATCATTACACCATATAACACTGGTTTGCAATTCAGTTTTCCAAGGAAAAAGTGTCTCACCAATAGTTATTAACAATTATTAGATAGGATACTGATAGATACTTGCCCAAATCCACTATTTTAAATGCAAGCTTCCCAGGTGGCACTGGGTTGGGAAGATCTCCTGGACGAGGCCACCCAACCCACTTAAGTGTTCTTGCCTGGAGAATATATTGGACAGAGGAGCCTGGTGGGCTATAGTCCATAGGCTGGCAAAGAGTTGGACCCAACTTAAGCAACTTATCTCACATGCACACACTAATTTAAATGCACTGAGTTTATAAATGTCATATTTATATAATAGATAAAATTAGTATATTTCAAATAATTCTGAGACAAGAGGATATTAGCAAGACCTGATCTCTATTCTGCATATGATATCTCAATAAATACATTGTAGGAAATAATTGCTTTACTAACATAGCTATGTCATCATTTTACTATTCTTAATTATTTGTGTACTGTAAATAAAATTCATTACTAAAAAAAGAGAACAATTAGGAGGGCTGGATTAAAAGATAAATGTCACTACAGTGTTCCCTAAATTATAAAAGGCAGGTTTTTTTTTACTTTTTCTCTTTGTACACAACATTTCCTCACATCTTACTTTCTGTCATAAAGATGTTAATAATAATTGCAGAGTGAGTAGTTTTGTTTTGTTTTGTTTTTTACTGGCTCCCTGCTTTTAACATTTCTTTGAAGATCAGAAAGATCCTGCTTCTAAAACTTTTTACTTTCTGTCAGATACAGAAATTTCTCATTATCTGCAAATCTGTGCTAAACTTACATTTTTAATCTATGATGTATTGTATCCAAAGAAAATCATTTAAAATTACTTTTATAACTAGAAACTTATGCCACTTCAGCCATTGTCTTAGTTCAGAATGCAAAAATAAAATATCATAGACCAGGTACCTTAAACAGCAAACTTTTTCACAGTTCTAGAAGACTGACAGGTCCAAGATCAGGTTTAGGCAAGGCAGGTTCCTGGCTCTCTTCCTAGCTTTCAGATGGCTGCCATCTTTCCCTGTCCTCACAAGTGGAAGAAAGAGCTCTGGTTTCTTCCTCTTTTTATATGGACACTAATCCTAAACATGGGATTGCATCTAAACGTAATTACCTCATAAAATCCCTACCTCCACATATCATTACACTGGGGATTTGGGCTTCAACATGTAAATTTGGGAAACACATTCAGTCCATAACAGTGAGGGAAATATTTTTTAAATGTTCTTTGTTGAAAGTGATACTTCTATAATAAGATGATATCTATAGTGAAGATCATGGCATCCGGTCCCATCACTTCATGGGAAATAGATGGGAAAACAGTGGAAACAGTGTCAGACTTTATTTTGGGGGGCTCCAAAATCACTGCAGATGGTGATTGCAGCCATGAAATTAAAAGATGCTTACTCTTTGGAAGGAAAGTTATGACCAACCTAGATAGTATATTCAAAAGCAGAGACATTACTTTGCTGACTAAGGTCCATCTAGTCAAGGCCATGGTTTTTCCAGTAGTCATGTATGGATGTGAGAGTTGGACTGTAAAGAAGGCTGAGCACCGAAGAATTGATGCTTTTGAACTGTGGTGTTGGATAAAACTCTTGAGAGTCCCTTGGACTGCAAGGAGATCCAACCAGTCCATTCTGAAGGAGATCAACCCTGGGATTTCTTGGAAGGAATGATGCTAAAGCTGAAACGCCAGTACTTTGGCCACCTCATGCGAAGAGTTGACTCATTGGAAAAGACTCTGATGCTGGGAGAGATTGGGGGCAGGAGGAGAAGGGGACGACAGACGGTGAGATGGCTGGATGGTGTCACCGACTTGATGGACCTGAGTTTGAGTGAAATCTGGGAGTTGGTGATGGACAGGGAGGCCTGGCGTGCTGCGATTCATGGGGTTGCAAAGAGTGACTGAACTGAACTGAACTGATAGTGAAGTCATAACTAAAAGTCAAAGATTATAATAATTTTCCAGGCTATATAGAAAAATTTCTTCCAAATAAACCTGAAAAGTATAAAAAAATATACCCAACTATAATTCTTATGAAAAATATCTAAATTCAATAAAATGAGAAAATTTAAAAGTTATTTCCTATTTTTTTCTTCTAACTATAAAACTCTTGGGACATGTTAATTTTACTGAAAATTGAAATACTATAATTATGGGTGCTTCCCAGGTGGCATCAGTGGTAAACAACCCACCTGCCAATGCAAGAGACATAAGAGATGAAAGTTTGTTTCCTGTGCTGGAAAGATCCCCTGGAGAAGGGCATGGCAACCCATTCCTGTATGCTGGCCTGGAGAATCCCATTGACAGAGGAGCCTGGCAGTCTACAGTCCATAGGATCACAAAGAGTTGGACACAATTGAAGGGATTTAGCACACATAGCTACAGGAGGATCTTAAAGACTCATAAGAAGAAGTTTGCAATTAAAAAGTATTGTGATGCCATTAAATTGTTTAAAATTTGCATTCACAGTCATCTCAGTTGAGTTCAGTCGCTTAGTCATGTCCAACTCTTTGCGACCCATGAATCGCAGCACACCAGCTCCCAGAGTTCACCCAAACTCATGTGTGTCGAGTTGGTGATGCCATCCAGCCATCTCATCTTCTGTCGTCCCCTTCTCCCCCTGACCCCAATCCCTCCCAGCATCAGAGTCTTTTCCAATGAGTCAACTCTTCGCATCAGGTGGCCAAAGTATTGAAGTTTCAGCCTCAGCATCAGTCCTTCCAATGAACACCCAGGACTGATCTCTTTAGGATGGACTGGTTGGATCTCCTTGCAGTCCAAGGGACTCTCAAGAGTCTTCTCCAACACCACAGTTCAAAAGCATCAATTCTTCAGCACTCAGCTTTCTTCACAGTCCAACTCTCACATCCATACGTGACCACAGGAAAAACCATAGCCTTGACAAATGGACCTTTGTTGGCAAAGTATTATCTCTGCTTTTGAATATGCTATCTAGGTTGGTCATAACTTTCCTTCCAAGGAGTAAGTGTCTTTGAATTTCATGGCTGCAATCACCATCTGCAGTGATTTTTGGAGCCCCCCAAAATAAAGTCTGAAACTGTTTCCACTATTTCCCCATCTATTTCCCATGAAGTGATGGGACCAGATTGCCATGATCTTCATTTTCTGAATGTTGAGCTTTAAGCCAACTTTTTCCCTCTCCTCTTTCACTTTCATCAAGAGGCTTTTTAGTTCCTCTTCACTTTCTGCCATAAGGGTGGTGTCATCTGCATATCTAAAGTTATTGATATTTCTCCTGGCAATCTTGATTCCAGCTTGTGCTTCTTCCAGCCCAGCATTTCTCATGATGTACTCTGCATATAAGTTACAGAAGCAGGGTGACAATATACAGCCTTGACGTACTCCTTTTCCTATTTGGAACCAGTCTGTTGTTCCATTTCCAGTTCTAACTGTTGTTTCCTGACCTGTATATAGGTTTCTCAAGAGGCAGGTCAGGTGGTCTGGTACTCCCATCTCTTTCAGAATTTTCCAGAGTTTATTGTGATCCACACAGTCAAAGGCTTACAGACATCCATTTACGGTAGAGAAGATATGGTTTAATTGAACTAAAGATATTGATGTTTGTATATACCCCATTTTTAGCATACTCCTTTATATTCCCTCTTTCTACATGTAACTATTTTCTTTATTTCAATCTAAAATAATGTATTTATTATTCCACTAAATAATGGATGGTATTTATAATCCTCACTTATTTCTGAAGTAATATATAGTTATATTTGTTTCACAGGTGTCTAATTATAAATAATGTGCAAAGAACAAACTAAAAGCTCTACAGAACTACCATGGCAAAAATAGGGCAAATTAGAAAAAGAATTAAATAGAGCAACCATAAGGGAAAAATTGCAATTTTTAAAATTAAACAACTATTAAATAGTTGAAACAAAAAGACTTCAGATGACAGATTCAGCAGACAAAAAACTAAACTGGAGGAAATCATTTGGACTGAAAGAGAGACATGGACAGTCAAATGAGGACAAAAATAACACTCTTAATTTGTGAAGGGTTAAAGAAGATGTTGTTGGAGAGGTATCATTCAAGGAAATAATTAGTGAAAATTTACCAGAATTGTTTCCAGAATTATTTCTCTAGAATCTTAAAAAAAAAAAAAAAAAAATGGCAAATGGAACATACATACATTTTTGTTCCAGAGTAACTGAATTCCCATGAAGCAAGTGCCCTTTATCTTGGGAATGATCACAGGTAAGGACAAGTTCCTGCTCCTTGGAGATATTTCCAGAATCCATGTATTCATTGTCTTTCATGACTTTGCAGTTTGCTTTCATGGAGGTTATCTCTTTACAGTTATATTCTTTAACCACATCTGAGAGAAGATATAAAATGTGCAATCCCTGGAGGCTGAGTAGCCCTCCCCTTCTAATGTAGAATTTGAGGGGTAGAGGATGACTTCATTGGAGATTGCAGTGGCACGCCACTCCAGTACTCTTGCCTGGAAAAATCCCTTGGACGGAGGAGCCTGGTAGGCTGCAGTCCATGGGGTCGCTAGGAGTTGGACACAACTGAGCGACTTCACTTTCAATTTTCACTTTCTTGCATTGGAGAAGGCAATGGCAACCCACTCCAGTGTTCTTGCCTGGAGAATCCCAGGGACGGGGGAGCCTGGTGGGCTGCCGTCTATGGGGTCGCACAGAGTTGGATACGACTGAAGCGACTTAGCAGCAGCAGCAGCAGGATGACTTCATATCAGTGTAGGGCTTTTCGGTAGATCGCCATTCCCAAGACTTAGACTTTCACTTGTCTTTTTCTTTTCCAAGGAGCCACACCTTTGCTAAGAGCTGATTCAGTTCCATACTTTTTTATTTCTAGAATAAATTGCACATGCTTTGAGCCTGTTAGGATTTCAAGGGAGACCAATACTTCTAGAATTATTTAATCTTTTTAGTATTATATCATCTTTTTACTTAACCATTTACCCAGCTGAAATGATTCACTCATTGCTCTGTAAATCCAGTGAGGATTTTTATAAGGGAATGGTGGCTCTTTTCTTGATCTAATGCTTAGCACTAAACCAAGTTTTAAGTCACCCATGTCACTCAAATCGTTCTTAATTTTATTTTTTATCAATTGGCGATAATTAATCCTAAAAGTTTCTAAAAATGTGTTATTCCTTTTCATCTCTGCTTAAAAAATATGAGCCAATGAGCCAGTTCTTTTTGGGGGTATATAAAACTACTTTAATAGCCTATCAAATGCAAGAAAGAGCATATAACCCACCTTTTCATTTTTAACTTCTTTAAAGTGAAAGTTTAGTGAATACACCTTAGACACTCCAAATGATCACGTTACAATTTTAAACACATTTTTTACACTTCATAATATGGCTAGATATTTTTGACTTTCATTAACAGTTTCCTTAGGCTTTCTGCCTAACCCCCAAAATAGTGCCACATATTTTAATTTCTGTTACAGCAACAACTCAGTATTAACTTCTATTTTGGATAGTTTATACAAGTTATGTAGCAGTGAAAAGAATGTTAAAATTTCAGCAGCTTACAAAAATAGGTATTTATTTCTCTATCACATTACATACTGTCGCAGACTGGCTTCTGTTCTCTTCTTCATTCAGGGGTTCAGGCTGTTGGAACATTGATGAAACAGAATGTCTAGTATTTACTCAAAATTGACTAGCCATGCTGTGAAATGGGGCTATAAGAAAAAAATCAATTAAGCAGATTCATAGTCGATTCTACTTATTAGCATTATCACAATTTAATTTAACTATATATAGAATTAAAATATGATAGCCAAATTTCAAAATTTGGAAACATAGGAAAAGACTCTAAAGGGTTTTAAGACCATTATTTGAAAAGCACTAAGAGATCTGATAAATTAGAATGTAGCTTGTCGAGAATACCTATTGAATTTGTAAAGTAACTCTTATGATTAATATAAAAGAGTGCATGACATGGGGAATAGAGGGTGAGCTGAGTAATAATTAATATTTAATTACTCTAAAAAAAGTAGAAAAGCAATTTAAAAAAAAAGTAAATTATAAAGTATTTGAAATATTTGTTGCATTTTACATTTAGTATGTTGATTATTGTATTATCTTGTTCAGAAAATATATTTTATCACTATGTGTTGTAAAGTTATTTTGATGTTTTCTCCCCCCGACTTATTTTAAATAGAGCAGAATGTTCATGTTGTACAATGTCTCTGGGAATAGGATTGGTAGTCAGCTACTGAAGGAGGTGTCAAAGAACCAACTATGGCTTCAAATGTCCTGTTTAGAACACAAAGTCTACAACTTGGGCCCATGTGACCTTAAAATATTTAACACACTATGTCTTGGTTTCACCATTTTTAGCACGGAGAATAATAAGCCTTAAGGGATAAATTTGTTAGGAGTTTTAAATAAGTTATCTGTGTTGGTTGATTTATGTGCAAACTTGACTGGGCTAGAGGATGCCCATATAGCTGGTAAATCATCATTTCTGATTATGTCCCTGAGGGTTTTTCCAGAAGAGATTAACAATTGAATTGGCAGACTGAGTAAGGAGATCACCCTCACCACACTAATGCACATGAACATCACTCCAAACTTTTGGGGGCCTGAACAGACAAAAAGACAGAGGAAGGACAAATCTGTGCTTTTTCATAAGCTGAGATATATACCTCCTCTAGCGCTTAGATATCAGTGCACCTAGTCCAAGGCCTTCGGACGCAGATCAGGTCCAATACAATCCAACCTCCAATTCTAGGACTTTTGGACTTGAACTTTCACCATGAGTTCACCTTGTTTCCAAATCTTTGGATTCAGACTGAATTTTACCATAGGGTTTCCTCACTGTCCAGTGGGTGGCACATCATGGACTTTCATGACTCAATAATCCTGTGAGACAATTTTTATAATAGATAAATATCTATACTATTGCTTATATAACTCTAGAGAACATTGACTAATAAAAATCTGTATAAAAGTAATAAACATAAGCTCAAGCATAGAATCAGTGCTATATTATTAGTTAGAATGTATGGTTTTCCCAGTAATCAGGTATAGATGTGAGAGTTGGACCATTAAATAAGGCTGAGTGCTGAAGAATTGATGCTTTTGAACTGTGGTGTTGGGGAAGACTCTTGAGAGTCCCTTGGACTGCAAGGAGATCAAACCAGTCAATCCTAAAGGAAATCAATCCTGAATATTCATTGGAAGGACTGATGCTAAAACTGAAGCTCCAATACTTTGGTCACCTGATGCAAAGATCAAACTCATTAGAAAAGACCATGATGCTGAGAAAGATTGAAGGCAGGAGGAAAAGGGGATGACAGAGGACGAGATGGTTGGATGGCATCACTGACCTAATGGACATGAGTTTGAGCAAGCTCCGGAAGGTGGTGAAGGACAGGGAAGCCTGGCATGCTGCAGTCCATGATGTTACAAAGAATCGGACACAACTGAGCAACTGAACAACAACAACAAATTATTTCTGTACATCAAGTAAGTAGGAAAAGTCATTTTCATTGGTGAATAAAAAGCACTGGCTCTTAGTTGTTGAATTAAAAAAAAAAAAAAAGACAAATCTTGCATTCAATTGTTTACAAAAGAAGAACTGAAGATTGGTGGTCTGAGAAGCAAGTTTTCTAAATAAAATACAATTGCATTGAGTTTTCCCTAAGGAAGAGCTTGCCAACGGTAACCTGGACCCACTGTCAGGTCTCAGCCCATGCACTCTTCTTGGGTGGATATAACAGAATTCTTCAGTAAATGGAAAAGAGTTTACTCTTTTTAGATTTAGAAAGATGTAGGAAACTTCTAATTGTAAAGAATCAAACTTAACAATCAATCAATTATTTATTCAAATTGATAGGAACATCTTCTGTTACTATTCAATAAACAGTTATTGGCCTAAAACTATATGAATTTCCCAAGTTTCATAAAATAAAAGCCTAACTGTGGCTTTCTATAATGATAATTCACTTTTGCAGTAAGACTGTTTCTCTCTGACTTTTGAAAATTACTTCTAATTTTAAATGCTTAAACCCATGTCTCTGTTTCAGTTAACTGACTGACATATATGAGTTGTACTGAGTTATGAAATCTATTTATGCTAGACTTTTCATCTGGGCTCTGCTATGGGAATAATGCTATTATATTCTACTGTCATATTGCTATACAAGACCCTCTCTTTTCTATGTTTAAACTAGTCTTTCTTTGTTTTGTAGGCTAAACTGAAATGTAAGAACATGACTTGAATATTTCATGCTGTACTGGTATGTATAATTCATGATTAAATTCTTCAAAAAGAAATAGATAAGAAGTACTGAAAGCTATAAATGAAATATTTTTATACTTAACAGAATTACTGCATAGAGATCTTTTAAGTCTTGTCTGCACTGATACCATGAAGAATTATGAAAAATAGCAAGCCACTAAAAAGAATCAAAGAGAGATAGAGAGGGGAAAAAAATACAAAGAAAGGCAGAGAAACAAGTAAACAGAAAAACAGACAACTTTCCATATAAATTGCAGAAGTAGTTTTCTCACAAGTAATATATGAAAATGTTAGAAAGTTCTAACAATATAGTTTAGTCTGTTACTCCTTTCTTTCCTGTTGTGGATGCAAAGTGATTGGTCAAGTTTTTAAAAAAGTATATTCCAAAATATCTTTTTAAAAAACGAAATTAAGGATAACTGGAGTCAGTTCATTCATTTACTTACTTTTTTTCTTAATTTATAATTCCATGAATCATTGAGTGATCATCACATTACCATGCTGTCTGGTGGTTGTTGACCATCTGGTGATGTCCATGTATAGAGTCTTCTCTTGTGTTGTTGGGAGAGGGTGTTTGCTATGACCAGTGCATTTTCTTTGCAAAACTCTATTAGTCTTTGCCCTGCTTCATTCTGCATTCCAAGGCCAAATTTGCCTGTTACTTCAGGTGTTTCTTGACTTCCTACTTTTGCATTCCAGTCCCCTATAATGAAAAGGACATCTTTTGGGGGTGTTAGTTCATAAAACCATTCAACTTCAGCTTCTTCAGCATTACTGGTTGGGGCATAGACTTGGATAACTGTGATATTGAATAGTTTGCCTTGGAGACAAACAGAGAGCATTCTGTTATTTTTGAGATTGCATTCAAGTACTGCATTTCGGACTCTTTTGTTGACCATGATGGCTA
>SJYR01003720.1:0-11588 GCA_006410655.1 Kobus ellipsiprymnus
AAATTATAGAACTTTAGGTCATTAATTCACTTGGTCGCTATTTTTGTCTGGATTTCCAGATCATTGCTTAATGACATTCCAAACTGTGGATACATAATCCTGTGATTTATCAGAGTTTCAACTTTTCGAGATTGCTGACTCTGAAATATTTGTCTTCAGATTCAAATCTATATCCTGTTTTCTGTCTCATTGTTTTTATCTTTCAAGTTTTGCCAAGTCCCTATTATTATTAAGAAACACATGAAGGCTCACCCAAACCTCCCTTGTATTTTCTGTCCTTTTTTTCCTACATGAAATACATGGTTCTTTTATCATTATATATATAATGCATTCATACAATAATTTAAAGTTTGAAAACAAAGTAAAAGTTCCTCTAAGCCATCTCTTTCAGTTCACATATAGATATCCACAGAAACAGTTTAATTTCCATAAGCATTACAGATTCTGAAAGTCGCTCAGTCGTGTCCGACTATTTGTGACCCCATGGACTGTATAGTCCATGGAATTCTCCAGGCCAGAATACAGGAGTGGGTAGCCTTTCTCTTCTCCAGGGGATCTTCCCAACCCAGGGATTGAACCCAGGTCTTCCGCATTGCAGGTGGATTCTTTACCAGCTGAGCCACAAGGGAAGCTCAAGAATCCTGGAGTAGGTAACCTATCCCTTCTCCAGCAGATCTTCCCAATCTGGGAATCAATCCTGGGTTTCCCCCATTGCAGGCGATTCTTTACCAATTGAGCTATCACTTACAAGTGCTAGAAGTTTATAAAAGTAGTCAGTACTTTACCTTCCATATGTCAGATAAAGAGCCACATTGCCAAAGATAACTTGCTGGGGTAGAATATAAACTTTGGTCATTTTTCTTTGTTTGTTTTTACTTTGTTTTAATTCATTTTTTAACTGGAGGAAATTGTTTTACAATGATGTGTTGGTTTCTGCTGTACAGCAATGCAATTCAGCCATAGCTACACATATACTTCTTCCCTCTTAAGCCTCCCTCCCATCCCCTCATCCCGCCCCTGTAGGTCATCACAGGGTGCCAAGCTGGGCTCCCTGTGCTATATAACAACTTCTCACCAGCTATAAGGTAGTGTATGTATGTCGATGCTACTTTCTTCTTTTGTTCCACTCTTTTCTTTCCTCACTGTGTTGACAAGTCAGTTCCCTATACTGCATTTCATTTTGGATGCCTAAAAACAGAAATCTTTTTCTCAAAGCAAGCTCATATTTACAGCTTTCTTTTGAATAGATTGCATGAAAACCTTTTAGGATAGTCAGATTTAGAAGTGCAAAGACTTTTTGGGTTAGTTCGCTTCCATACCTCTCATTCTCTGCAACATGAGAGGGTGTACAGCACTTTAATGCAATTCTATATTAGATGATTATATTGGAAGTCCTCAAGAAGCAAAAGGGGACATGTAGGTACTTTTTTAAAAATAGACAAAAGAAACAGTGGAAACACTGTCTCAGATTTAACTCTTATAGATTCTACTTTAGAAATTTCTATTTTATCAATTTTATTCCTCATGTTATCAATGCAGTCAACTTCCTTTCCTACTTTTATGTGGCAATCATTAATTCTTATTCTATGCTTGATATTTTTCTTACATATGGAGATTTAGTCTTATCTCATAAGAGCTACATTGGATCATTTTATTTTCTGTATCCAATAAACCATTCATGGAAGTAATGTGTGGCTCTTCTGGGCAGACCCTTAAGAGTTGTTCACTTTATTCTAGCTTTCCTGCCTCTGTAACCATGGTAGCATGTTTGAGATGAAACTTTTGTATGCCTGAATCTCTGAATAATTATGATAAGCAGAGAAGTTTTTTTGACCTATGATAGAAATGGGGTATAAAGAAATAATTTTTTGTTTTAATCCATTAAGATTGGTATTTGTTTTGTTCCTTTCACAGTCATATATTCAAATCTTTACTGAATTAGAGTTTCCATACCAACCTCCATTCTCTACTTACTCAAATTTTCTATACATAATCATCTCAATCATCTCTCTAAAGCTCGGCTCCCACCATGACTTCAAAATACTATTTATTTCCTCACTACTTGGTAAGTTGAATACAAAATTTTTGGCTCTAAATTTGAGATTTTTATATTCTCATCAATGCCACTTTGGCAGAAGTTGTAAAGTATTTGGATACATTGGATAAAAGCAGAAAAGAAACAAATCACAATTTGGCAAGTTTTAATTCTGCAACACTTGTTCAAAATGGGAGAAAACTTACCAGCATGGCTTACAAGGCTGACCTAGTCAACAGAAGGATTATTCTCACAATAGAATCACTGCTGTTGGAAAAAATATTACTGTCTTAGTTTGTTTATGTTGCTACAGCAAAAATACAACAAAAATACTATTGATTGTGTGGCAGGGAGGTTCCAGATAATACTAGCACATCAAAAGATTACAGAGGCATGCAAATTAAGCAAAATGGGTAAAATTTTAGAGAAACTCAACAAAAGAAAGTGTATTATTATATGAAGATCTTTTCTTTTCTTCAAGTATTACCTTCTTAAACTTCTAGTTAATGTTCTTAAAAATTCAGAAATTTTTATTTCAATTTGCTCTCTTTTCTAAAAGGTTTTGCTAATCATAGATAGGGATTTATTTACTCTTTTATCAGTTCTTTAGCATTCTGTTTATAGCTGTCATCATATTCTTCCATTGACAGTCTTGCTGTAATACATGTTCATTGTATTTCCTTTACAAGTATTTTCTAGTTTTTGAGTGGTTACCATATATTAATCTTTTCCCAGTCAAATCCAGTAACTTGCTTATTGTTAACCTTTAATAAATTTCTACAAACTGATAATAGTGGTTGAACTAATCATCTAAATTTTAATTAAAAATAGTATACCATGATATCTTCCTTTTGCAACTGGGATCTAGTCTCCAGTCTTCATCATTTTCTGTGTATTAAGTAGATGACATAAATGGGCTGTGTCATCCACTACATATGCAGAGTCATCAAGAATGAGGTTAGTGCCTTATGAAAGATATCTAGAGTGTTCCCGTTTCCCTTCTGCCATGCCAGGACACAGGGGAAAGAGTGCTGTCTAGGAACCAAAAGGCAAGAGCTCACCAGATATGGAAGGTGATCAGGTGGTTTGATCTTGACCTTTCAGCGTTCAGAATTGTGAGAAATAAATGTTGTTTTTTTCTAAGTCTCTTTCTTCTATGGCAACAAATTAAGACAGAAATCAGTACCAAGATACACTCACTATATGCACAGTCACTCAGTCATGTCCGACTCTTTGTGACCCCCTGGACTATAGCCCACCAGGCTCCTCTGTCCACGGGATTTCCCAGGCAGGAATACTGGAGTGGGCTGCCATTTCCTTCTCCAATACACTCACTATAACAAACACCAAAAATTGTAAAAGTGACTTTGGAACTGCTGGTTGAGTCTGAGGCCAGAAAAGTTTTGAGGTGCGTGACAGAGCTTATCATACCATAAATAGAACTTTAAAGGAGATTCTGGTAATAGCTCAGAAAGAGAAGAAGACAGCTGTCGTGAAAGCCTTAGTCTTAGAGAACACATGAAAGTGAAGTGAAAGTGAAAGTAGTCAGTCGCTCAGTTCTGTCTGACTTTTTGCAAACTCACGGAGTGTAGCCCACCAGGATCCTCTGGCCATGGAATTCTCCAGGCAAGAATACTGGAATGGGTAGCCATTCCCTTCTCTAGGGGATCTTCCTGACTCAGGGATCAAACCTTAGGTCTCCTACATTGCAAGCAGGTTCTTTACTATCCGAGCCACCAGGGAAGCATAATCCTAAACAGAATATCAATAAAAATATGGACAATAATGGCCACTCTGATGAGAGCTCAGATAGAAATGAGGAATGTGTTTGACACAGGGGGAAAGGTGTTTCTTGTTATAAAGTGGAAAATAACTTAGCTGTATTGTGTTCGTGGCCTGGTGGAAGGTAGAAATTACAAAAAATGAAATTGGATGTTTGGCTGAAGAAATCTTTAAACAAAGTGATGAAGGAAAGACCTGGTTCTTCTTGAAAGCTTATCATTAAATGTGAAAAGAGAATGATGACCTGAAGATGAAATTGTGAGTCAAAAAGGAAATAGAACTGTAACTTTTGGACAATTCTCTTGAAGGGGTTCCTAGGTGGTTCAGATGATGAAGATTCCTCCTGCATTGTGGGAGACCTGAGTTCCATCCCTGGGTTGGGAAGATCCCCTGGAGAAGGGAACAAATACTCTCTAAGTATTTTTGCCTAAAGAATTCCACGGACAGGGGAGCCTGGCTGATTACAGTCCTTGGGGTTGCCAAGAGTCAGACAGGACTGAGTAACTAAGCACAGCTTGAAGGAATGAGAAAACCTGTTTGGGAGAGAAGACTGAGGGTGGGGCCAGGTGACTTAAAAGATTACATCCCTGGGTTGGGAAGATCCCCTGGAGAAGGGAACAAATACTCTCTAAGTGTTTTTGCCTAGAGAATTCCGTGGACAGGGGAGCCTGGCTGATTACAGTCCTTGGGGTTGCAAAGAGTCAGACAGGACTAACTAAGCACAGCTTGAAGGAATGAGAAAACCTGTTTGGGAGAGAAGACTGAGGGTGGGGCCAGGTGACTTAAAAGATTAGTCAGTCTTCTCAAGGGAAGGCAGGGACTGCTGTCCAAAGCAACGGAAGGATAACCCAAAGGCAATTCAGAAATTACCAGGGCTGCCCCTCTTCTCAGGGGCTCTGAGTTTAATGTTCAGTGGGCAGACAGGTTTCAAAGGAGAGACTGCTGGCACTTATGGAGCAGGTCCTTCTGGCACCATCTCCCATGGCAGGCTCCACTTCCTGGGTCTGAAACAACCCCGGGTTGGCTTTACTGCCCTTAGTGAAGGACAGGCACAGTGGCCACCTCCCCAGAGGGAACAGGTAGCAACCTTTGTCAGTATCTTCAGTGCTTTCTGTTGGCACACAGAGTATAGGAGCTGTGCCATGGTGGCAAGGCTGCCTTGACCTAGATTTCAGCCGGTGGTGCCCCTGCAGAGAGCCCTGGAGAAGGCAAAGCCAGCTCATAGAGTCCAAATCAAAAGAGCTCCCTTCTGCCCTTGGGAAATGCAGGTGGGAGGTTTCACTTGAAAGAACAGCAGAAGCAGAATTAGAAGAATGGCAGGCAAAAGACTCCAATCCCTGAGCAAATACTAAAAAAAAAAAAACAAACAAACAAACAAACAAAAAAACAAAACAAACTCCAATCCCTGAGAGCTAAGGAGGTAGGACCACAACCCAAGCTGATATTATTTTTGAACCTGAAGATCTAACATTGTTTGTCCTGTTACATTTTAGATTTATCAAAATCACTTCTTTCTCTTACTCCTTCATTCTGATTTCTCCCTTTCAGATTAGTAATGTCTATCCTAACCCTGTTTCACAATTATGCTTTAGAAGTACTACGCCAATTCACAGCTGTGGAGGAATATGCTTCAGGAATTATACCTTGAGTCTCACCCATTCTGATTTGGATGACACTTCGATTAGACTTTGGAGCTGAGGCTAGAACAAGTTAAGACTGGAAAGTATTTCAATTGAATGAATGTTTTTTGTGTATGAGAGGGACATGCATCTGTGGACCCAATACCAGAATGCTAGAGACAATAGTTGTGTCCCCCCAGAATTTATATTCTGAAACCTAGTCCCAAAGTGATGTTATTTGGAGGTGGAACCTTTCAGTGATTAGGTCAGGAGAGCAGAACCTTTCCTCCCTATGAAGACCCAATGAGAGATGGCCATCTATGAACCAGGAAGTGGCTGTCACCGGACACCAAATCTGTTGATGTCTTGATCTTGGACCACCAGCCTCTAGAAATTGAGAAATAATAAATTTCTGATGTTTACAAACCACTCAGTCTATGGCATCTTGTCAGAGCAGTGCAAACAGACTTAGACACCCTGAAAGAATATCAAAGTAAGGGTAAAGAGTGGTTCACCCATGTGTTTTGCTTACTCTCTGTGTGACCACTATGGGCTGGCTGTGTTCCTGTGTGAAATTTATTACTTCAAGTACACTGAAGTACACTGTACTTCACAAGTACATTGTTCTACATTTCTGGATTCTAGTAATGGGAGGTCCTCTGTCCTCACGAAGGCAGTGACAGCACCATGTTGCTAAACAACAGTTAATGCACTATTTTGTCCCTGCTCAATAACTCATCTACTCTTTGTAAATGACCCCCTGAATTATCCCATTAATTATCTTACTGTGGGTGGGCTATCTGTTTTATCATAAGTTGCTGGCTGATACAAGTTTAGCTAAATATGGTTCAGTTGCTAAATATTTAGAGTTAAAATGGTCTCCGTAGGAAAATATTTCATAAATTTGAGACACATATTTATACCATTTGGACTTCCCTGGTGGTTCAGACGGTAAAGAATCTGCCTGCAATGCAGGAGACCTGGGTTCAATCCTGGGGTCAGGAAGATCCCATGGAGAAGTGAATGGTAACCCACTCCAGTATTCTTGCCTGGCAATCCCGTGGAAAGAGGGGCCTGATGGGCTACAGGCCATGGGGTTACAGAGAGTCAGATACAGAGCGATTAATACACACAAATATACCATATTGCGTAAATATATCTGGGGGACAAAATGATAAATTAAATATGAAAAAATGCTGTTAATAGTATTTAACTTACGGTTAAAATGTTTAAATATTAATAAAATCACACCTAAGATATCATCCATAGGTATATTTCTACTATAAAAATAGTACCAAACCTTAGAGTGAAGCAGCAGTCTCTATGAAACTTGAGAATCAAGAACTTAGTCACACCTTCATTTGTCATGTATCTGTGACATATCCTATTCCTTTTTCAGTTGTACTACAGGTCTCGACTTCTCTCAATAAATCTAGCTACGGTGATCAACTCTTTGGGAAATTTTAAGCATATCTTTTTAATATATTAATCCAAAAATGATTGTCATTAAAATAAAAAAGCCATTATCTTTCTGTTAGTTGCACCATTCTATTTCATCACAGAGGAGGTCAGAGTATAATGAAATGTCTTACACCTCAGGTTTTGAATGAGACAGCAGAGAGATTAAGAACGAGAGGACCATGATACATTTCATATCAGAAAATATATTCACAAGGGATCTTCAAATTTGTCCTTTGGGGTTATGCAATTTTACTAAAAGGCTCAGGTAGAGTTACTTCCTTTTCTACTGTCAGAGGTAAGAAGTTATATCTTGTCTGAACACAAAAAAGAAAGAAAGAAACCCTACCTCCTTCAAACTCTTTTAAGGACCCTTTTTCTTTCTATCTACAGATATACACTCACTTAGCAATGGAAACTATGATACACTTTGCCTATTTATTCCCTGATCACAATGTTTTGAATAGCAATGAGTGAATTTAGAATTTATAATAATCTTTAGTATACTTTATATGCTCACTACAGTTGTTACAATTCACCTATTATTTAAATATTTCAACTTTTGGGTGTGGGTATGTCTGTCAATCTAGTTAGTAATATCTTGGTTCCCAAATCAACATCAAGTTAATTTAAAACAAGAACCTCTATTATATTTTATTTAACTCAATATTTCATCTGACAAGCACCATTCACATACAAGAAAACAATGGTCCATAAAAATATTAATAATGATAATATTTGTTGAATCATCTGTGTGTATTAAATTTTAATTAGCAATATACTTATTTATTTTAATCCTTGTTTCAACTCTATGAAAAAGTTATTTTATTTCAGAGATACTAGGATGTTTTAATTAAGAAGTAAAGATCATTGAGATTTGGAAACTTGACCATTTTCACATAGTTACCAAATGAAAAAGCCTATAGTTTCAATGCTATAGTATTGACAAATACTTGATAGAACTATTAGAAAAAAAATGGTATATTTTACGCCATTTCTCCAGAAAGTGAGACTAATCAATGACTCTTTGTTTTGGCCTCATTGACCAGGGTTAAAATCCATGCCCTCTGCAGTGGGCACACAGGCTTAACCACTAGACTGCCAGGGAGGTCCCATCTTTGACTTATTAAAAAACAAACAAATAAACCCCCACATTTTCTCAGCTAAAACTTTCCCAATCATTTGTAAATGTCATGTCATGTCATGCGTTTGATCCTATGATTCAGTTCAGTTCAGTTCAGTTGCTCATTCGTGTCGGACTCTTTGCTACCCCACGAATCGCAGCACGCCAGGCCTCACTGTCCATCACCAACTCCCGGAGTTCACTCAGATTCATGTCCATCGAGTCAGTGATGCCATCTAGCCATCTCATCCTCTGTGGTCCCCTTCTCCTCCTGCCCCCAATCCCTCCCAGCATCAAAGTCTTTTCCAATGAGTCAACTCTGCACGAGGTGGCCAAAGTACTGGAGTTTCAGCTTTAGCATCATTCCTTCCAAAGAAATCCCATGATTAGCTTATCTTAATAAATTAAGTGCTGTTATAATGTATATGGGAATCTTGCTTGTAGCTCACATGATAAAGAATCTGCCTATAATCCAGGAAGTGAGTGAGTGAGTGAAGTCGCTCAGTCGTGTCCAACTCTTTGCGACCCTGTGGACTGTAGCCTACCAGGCTTCTCTGTCCAAGGGATTCTCCAGGCAAGAATACTAGAGTGGGTTGCCATTTCCTTCTCCAGCGGATCTTCCTAACCCAGGGATTGAACCCAGGTCTCCCACATTGCAGATGTTAATGCAGGAAACCTGGGTTCAATTCCTGGGTCAGGAATATCCCCTGGAGAAGGGAATGGCAACCCACTCCAATATTCTTGCCTGGACAATCCCCATGGACAGAGGAGCCTGGCCGCCTTACAGTCCATGGGGTCACAGAGTCAGACACAACTAAGCGACTAACACTTCATAATGTATGTGTGATCTCATTTATTTAAAACTTAAGAAAATAAATATTAATCAACCTCAATTGTTGTTAATAGCAACATTTCAGAGATTCAGCTGTTTCTGTAAGACATCAATTCAGCTATAACACAAATATGATTATTATAATATTTATAAGTATTTGCACATCTTAATTTCTATTTTACAGCAATATAATGACTGTCTCTTATACACATCTAGATGTGTATAAGAGACAGGTCTTAGAGAACACATGAAAAAACTAATAACTGTCTTTTAATACTGGGTGTATAAATCATTTTGTTAAAGCTATTTAAAATTTTAATGAAATCAATAATCCTCTCCATGAATTTGTGCTATGAATAGATTCTTCTTTACTTTCTTCCTAACTTATTTTCAGATATGATTCTAATTTTCCTGCCACATTCTAAGCAATCAAATTGGAATGAGAAGCAAATAAAATAATAACAACAAATAATATCTCCCGGGGAAAGTTAATAAAAATTCTTTATTACCCTCTTGGTTGATGATAAAGAATTTTTGCTTATCTGATCGCTTTATAACTCAAAAATAAAATGATAGAAATTTTCAGGCATAAAAATTACTTTTTTAATGTTCCATTATCATTGCAGTTCATGACATCAGAGAATATTTATACTTGCATTTTTTCTTCTGCTTCTGACTGGAATTGCAAAGATATCTCTTTTAGTAAGACAATTAAAGTTTCAGCCATAGTATAAACTATGACATGAATAACATTTGACACNAAATTTTCAGGCATAAAAATTACTTTTTTAATGTTCCATTATCATTGCAGTTCATGACATCAGAGAATATTTATACTTGCATTTTTTCTTCTGCTTCTGACTGGAATTGCAAAGATATCTCTTTTAGTAAGACAATTAAAGTTTCAGCCATAGTATAAACTATGACATGAATAACATTTGACACACAATAAGTAGTTAATTAATATCCATGCAATGAATAAGTTAATAAGCATAAAATATGACAGATCTAATATCCTACACAAAATATACTAAATATGATTGCTTTCTTTTTTTAGTCTAGTAAATTCTATTGACCTAGAGCATTATAAATCAAAAGTCTATGAAAACTAAAAAACATGGGACTTTAGAATAAACGACAACCTTAACTCAATTTTACTTCTTTCATAATGTAATATTTATAAATGCCTATTAAAATTTGTATACCCTAGTCCCAATCATAGTCTAATTCAGTGATGTCTGAATGATGGCAAAGTTTGCAATTTTGATACTATACACATATTATAAAATGNGACAACCTTAACTCAATTTTACTTCTTTCATAATGTAATATTTATAAATGCCTATTAAAATTTGTATACCCTAGTCCCAATCATAGTCTAATTCAGTGATGTCTGAATGATGGCAAAGTTTGCAATTTTGATTCTATACACATATTATAAAATGTGGAGCATGTAGAAAAGCTTAGCTGAGAAATGAGCAGTAATTTACATTTTCTAGAAGGTGGGAAACTAAAGGAGGATAAGAAATATTAAAACTAAGAAATAAAAGTTGTAATTTGCAACAATCTTCTATGCTTACCTTTTTCTTCATTACATTCATCCTCTAGCCAGTATGCATGCATGCATGTAGTTAGTAGTAAATGAATGTTTGCTATTTTAATTATATAACATATATTAACACAAAAATAACTGAATAAAAGGATAGTTCAATATTTAACAGTTTTAAAATAATTATCAAAATATTTCACAAATACAGCTATTTTAGAAAATTGTTTTGTATTTAAATGTTGACATGTCCCCTGACCTAGTAATTTCACTTCTATCTGTATATACAAATGTGAACATAGACGGAAAATGTTTTATAAGCATAAGTTTTAATAGTTCAAACTGTAAACAAATCAAATATTTTAATACAATGGTTAAAATGGGTATAGTATATGTATGTTATATTAAAATATAATTATAATAAATAATTTATATGAGACATGCAGCTACAGAAATAGATATATATGTGCAGTTACAAATAGACATATCAAAGTTATAATGGATAAATACAAAATAAAACATTCAGAACTATGTTAGTACATGATTTTTTAAACTGTTGCATTATTAATCTCAATTGCCTCATACCTCCTCAAATTGTAGGTACTATTATTAGATTCTTGTGCATTTATCCAAGGCAAGAAAATGCTTGCACAAGCACATTTCTATTTCCTCTTTCTTTTTGTTTTTTCTTTTTCTGTACTTGGTATTCCAATCAAATTACACTATTTGACTTTCAATATTATAGAGGAGATGATCCATGGATTCACTTTACTTCCCATCTTTTTTGTTCTTCCTCATCTAATTTAAATTTGATCCATATCCGCATGGTTAGAAGACATAACATTTGCAATCTTTCTGTTGCTCTAATATTCATATTTGTTTTAATATTTATTCTTCATATAAATATATTCAATTATCACTGCTTGTCCTTTAGCTGTAATTTCCCAAGTCATTTCTTGGTTGCCTAAAGCTCATCCTCCAGTAATTTCCCAAGACAGTCTCATGAGCAAAAAATGAGCTCTTGCATGTTTAAAATAATTTTTATATCGGCTTTATACTTTAGAAAGTTTGAACTGATTACAAAATCCATGGATCACACATTCTTTCCTGTCTCTTATACACATCTAGATGTGTATAAGAGACAGGGTGTGTGGTGTGCAGTAGTTTGAACATTCTTTGGCCTTTCTTTGGGA
>SJYR01003720.1:25282-37121 GCA_006410655.1 Kobus ellipsiprymnus
CATCTCTCTCAGAATTTTCCACAGTTTATTGTGATCCACACAGTCCAAGGCTCTGGCATAGTCAATAAAGCAGAAATAGATGTTTTTCTGGGACTCTTGCCTTTTCAATGATCCATTGGATGTTGGCAATTTGATCTCTGGTTCCTCTGCCTTTTCTAAAACCAGCTTGAACATCAGGAAGCTCACAGTTCACATATTGCTGAAGCCTGGCTTGGACAAGAGAATGTGGATCACAATAAATTATGTATAATTCTTCAAGAGATGAGAATACCAGACCACCTTACCTTCCTTCTGAGAAATCTGTATGCAGGTCAGGAAGCAACAGTTAGAACTGGACTTGAAACAGCAGACTGGTTCCAAGTTGGGAAAGGAGTATGTCAAGCCTGTACTGTATTGTCACCCTGTTTATTTAACTTACAAGCAGACTGCATATGAGAAACGCTGGGGCAGATGAAGTACAAGAGGGAATAAAGATTGCCAGGAGAAATATCAATAACCTCAGATATGCAGATGACACAACCCTTATGCCAGAGAGTGAAGAAGAACTAAAGAGCCTCTTGATGAAAGTGAAAGAGGTGAGTGAAAAAGCTGGCTTGAAGCTCAACATTCAGAAAACTAAGATTATGGAACTATCATGGAACTGTGGTGTTGGAAAAGACTCTTAAGAGTCCCTTGGACTGCAAGGAGATCCAACCAGTCCGTCCTAATCAGTCCTGAATATTCATTGGAAGGACTGATGTTGAATCTGAAACTCTAATACTTTGGCCACCTCATGCGAAGAAGTGGCTCGTCTGCAAAGACCCTGATACTGGGATTGATTGAAGGCAGGAGGAGAATGGGATGACAGATGATGAGATTGTTGGATGGCATTACTGATTCGATGGATATGAGTTTGAGTAAACTCCAGGAGTTGGTAATGGATAGGGAAGCCTGGCATGCCACAGTCCATGGGGTTGCAGTCAGACATGACTGAGCGACTGAACTGAACTGATAAATAAGGAAGAAGAAAAAAAGTCAGATCTATTCTGTTAAAGCCGTGGGAAGGAAACCAGCTGAAATTGATGAAGAGAGTGAAGATCAAGCTTGAATTAATCACAGAGCTCCCGCAACTCAAATTTTGTAAGATTTTGAAATGAAAAATTTTCATGAAACCTTAGCTTCTGAGGTGGCCTTTGGTCAAATAACAGCAAATAAACAACCACCCGAAGAAAGATGAACACACACACACACTCACGCAAACACCAAATAGCAAATCCTATGTTAATTGTATGTTTCTTGATTCAATTAAGAACAGGTTAAAGCCAGAACCATATTTTGATTTTCCATGTTTCAGTGTTACCTTTAGTTTCAGTTCATTTGCAAATATATTATATATAGGTAGGGACTGAATGAAATCTGATGATAAAGGATGATTGTAAAACAACAAGCATTATAATGTCAGTTATACTCTACACTGTTCCAGAAAGACTCTAAATAACTCTGATATAAACCTGGCATCAATCACAATAGTAAACTTGATTCTGACAACTATTCCTCGTCCCCATTCCTGGTGTGTATTAAGGATTAAAATCCAATATTTTTAGAATATTTTAGAGATGGATTAACTCTCATCAGCATAAGTGGATTTGTCCCTGAGTTGCTATGCAGCAAGGCAGATAATAGAATGAGAACAAGCAGGAACTCTGCAGAAAGTGACCTGGGCTGATCTGAGGCACATGTATTGAGAGCTTTAGGAAAATGACTTTTCTTCTCTAAGCCTTGGTTTTCACCAGTATCAAAGTGAGAGATTCAAATGTCTCTCAGAAGTTACTTATGTGTACAAAATGAAATATTCTTTATTTTTGTAAAGTGCTTACCCTCACACCTGGTACACAGAAAATGTAGAATATATGATGATTAAATATCCATCCCCAGAGCCCAGGATAAACTCATGTTTCCCAGAAGCAGTCTTAGATGATAGCATGAATTCAATGATAGTAGCCAATCCCTTTTTATATCGAGAGGAACCATAGTGTTATGGGGCTGAGAAGTCATATTTAGACTGTAAATTAGGTTACAAACACTTTGCAGTCAGGGACCAAGTCGTATATGATTTCTTCATCCCCAGTGCCTAGCAAAGTGCCCAGTAAACAGTAGATGCAATAAAACGTTGATGAATGCAGCTATTAAAAGGGAAAAGGCAGAGCCAACAAACACTTTCTGCCCATCAACTGTGGCAAGTGGGAATAAACCAGTTTAGATAATTTTAGTTGTTGAATGAGAAGTGAGTCTGAAGGGCTTGACACAGCCGGCTTTGAATTGAGCTGTGATACTCTTCTTTCCACCAGGGACTGAAACAATCATGCTGGGCTAGCAAGTTCTCAGAACACTTCTACCCACAGTAGCTGTTATGTATTATGAACTAATTGCTATTGTTTTTCTGCAAGGATCTTTTCCACTAAACTATGCAATGATACATTCTATTAAAACTATATATATATATAGTGTATATATATATATATATATATATATATATACTCCTTCCTTAATGCACACAGAAGGAAAAGAGTCATTTCACATGTTACTCACACAAATGCATAATTTTTCATTACTCATGTGAGAGAATCATTAACATACTAGCATCATTCATATGAAGTTGTCTAGATGGATAAATAGATTAAATGTTAAAAGAATTGTTCTATGGGAATAAAATGAAATTGGAACTGTAAAACTCAAATACTTTCATCAGTAAATATACACTCCTTCCTTAATGCACACAGAAGGAAAAGAGTCATTTCACATGTTACTCACACAAATGCATAATTTTTCATTACTCATGTGAGAGAATCATTAACATACTAGCATCATTCATATGAAGTTGTCTAGATGGATAAATAGATTAAATGTTAAAAGAATTGTTCTATGGGAATAAAATGAAATTGGAACTATAAAACTCAAAACTTTCATCAGTAATGGGGGGATTATAAAGAAACTAAAATGAATCTGATCAAAGCATTGTGCTACAGGTAACTGTTTTCACCTAAGGGAAATATTGACTCAAAATTTATAAGGTCAAACTCTATTTATAATAGTACTGAGATATTATTTCCCTTTATCAGGGTGCTGATAATCTCAAAAATGACAGAATGATCCCAAGGCACAGTAATCCAAGTCTATGCCCCAAAAAGTAATGCTGAAGATGAAGTTGAATGGCTCTCTGAAGACCTACAAGACCTTCTAGAACTAACACCAAAATATAGATGTTCTTTTCATTATAGGGGACTGGAATGGAAAATTAGGAAGTCATGAAATACCTGGAATAACAGGAAAACTTGACCTTGGAGTAAAAAATGAAGCAGGGCAAAGGCTAATAGAGTTTTGCCAAGAGAACACGATGGTCATAACGAACACCCTCTTCCAACAACACAAGAGGACTCTATACATGGACATCACCAGATGGTCAATACCAAAATCAGATTGATTACATTCTTTGCAGCCAAAAATGGAGAAGCTCTAAAGAGTTAGCAAAAACAAGGCTGGGAGCTGACTGTGACTCAGATCATGAACTCCTTATTGCCAAATTCAGACTTAAATTGAAGAAAACAGGGAAAACCACTAGACCACTCAGGTACGACCTAAATCAAATCCCTGATGATTATACAGTAGAAGTAACAAATAAATTCAAGGGATTAGATCCGATAGACAGAGTACCTGAAGAACTATGGGCAGAGGCTCATGACATTGTACAGGAGGCAGTGGTCAAGACCATATCCAAGAAAAAGAAATGTCAAAAGGCAAAATGGTTGTCTGAGGAGGCCTTACAAATAGTTATGAAAAGAAGAGAACTGAAAGGCAAAGGAGAACAGGAAAGATATACCCATTTGAATTCAGAGTTCCAAAGAATAGCAAGGAGAGATAAGAAACTCTTCCTCAGCGATCAATGCAAAGAAATAGAAGAAAACAATAGAATGGGAAGACTAGACATCTTTTCAAGAAAATTAGAGATACCAAGGAATTTTTCATACAAAGATGGGCACAATAAAGGACAGAAATGGTATGGACCTAACAGAAGCAGAAGATATTAAGAAGAGGTGGCAAGAATACACAGAAGAACTATCCAAAAAATATCTTCACAACCCAGATAATCACGATGGTGTGATCACTCACCTAGAGCAAAATTCTCCAAGACAGGCTTCAGCAGTATGGGAACTGAGAACTTCCAGACGTTCATGCTGGATTTAGAAAAGGCAGAAAAATCAGTGATCACATTGCCAAATTCACTGGATTATCAAAAAAGGAAGAGAGCTCCAGAAAAATATTTATTTCTTCTTTATTGACTGTGTCAAAGCCTTTGACTGTGTGGATCACAGCAAACTGTGGAAAATTCTTCAAGAGATGGAAAGCAGACCACCTGACCTACCTCCTGAGAAATCTGTATGGTGGGAGGGGGTTCAGGATTGGGAACACGTGTACACGTTGATGTATGGCAAAACCAATACAATATTGTAAAGTAAAAAATAATAATAAAATAAAAACCCCATAGGAATCAACATAAAACTCATAAATACATTCATAAGTCAAGAGCTTAAGAAAACAAAGCTTGACCATGTTAATAAAAGGATAGGACATATAAGAAGCAGTGTTTTCACCTATGAAAAACCTAGATCTTATTAAAATGCAGATTCTAGTACAGTATGTCCATGGTAGGTCCTGAGATTCTTTATTCTAACAAGTTCTCAGAGTAATGACCAAGAACCATTCTTTGAATACGACCACAGTTGTAGAGAATCAAGCTATAACAACAGGGCTGGCAAATAATTATGTTACACAGGCTAAAGATTATAAGGCTTTTTGTCATTCAGCAGAAATTCATTGGACTCCTGTTCTGTACCAATCATTGTGGTAAATACAAAAATAAATGGAATATAATGCATAATCTCAAAAAAAAAAAAAAAAGAAGGAACAGACTGGTTCCAAATTGGGAAAGGAGTACCTCAAGGCTGTATATTATCACCTTGCCTATTTAACTTATAGGCAGAGTACATCATGAGAAATGCAGGACTGGATGAAGCACAAGGTGTAATGATAATTGCTGGGAGAGATATCAATAACTTCAGATATGCAGATGCCACCGCCCTTATGGTAGAAATCTAAGAGAACTAAAGAGCCTCTTGATGAAATTGAAAGAGGAAAGTGAAAAAACTGGCTTAAACTCAACATTCAGAAAACTTAAGATCATGGCATTTGGTCCCATCACTTCATGGGAAATAGGTCATGGGGAAACAATGGAAACAGTGTCAGATTTTTATTTTCTTGGGCTCTAAAATCACTGCAGATGGTGACTGCAGCCACGACGTTAAAAGACACTTTCTCCTTGGAAGCAAAGTTATGACCAACCCTGACAGCAAATTAAACAGCAGAGACTTTACTTTGCCAACAAAGGTCCATCTAGTCAAAACTGTGGTTTTTCCAGTAGTCATGTATGGATGTGAAAGTTGGACTACAAAGAATGCTGAGCCCCAAAGAATTGATACTTTTGAACTGTGTTGTTGCAAAGACTCTTGAGAGTCCCTTGGACTGCAAGGAGATCCATCCAGTCAGCCCTAAAGGAAATCAGTCCAGAATATTCATTGGAAGGACTGATGCTGAAGCTGAAACTCCAATACTTTGACCATCTGATGTGAAGAACTGACTCATTTTAAAAGACCCTGATTCTGGGAAAAGTTGAAGGCGGGAGGAAAAGGGGATGACAGAGGATGAGATGGTTGGATGGCATCACCGGTTCAATGGACATGAATATGAGTAAACTCGGGGAGTTGGTGATGGACAGGGAGGCCTGGCATGCTGCAGTCCATGTTGTTGCAAAGATTTGGACATGACTAAGCGACTGAACTGACATGAAGTGAACTGAACTGAAAGGGTGGGGCTCTGATTCAATATGATTTTCACCTTATAGAAGAGGAGGAAACACCACAGATACATGTGAGCAGAGAAAAGACTACATGGGGGTAAAGTGAGAAGAGAGCATCTTCAAACCAAGCAAAGAGGTCTGTAGGGAAACCAAAGCTACTGACATTTTGATATTGGACTTCTAATTTCTATTGTTGTTCAGTCACTCAGTGTTTGTTGAGGTCCTTTAATGGACTGGAACCTGGTGGTCTGGAGTCGACCGATAAGAAAGTAAAGGAGAGAGAAAGAGCCTGATATCCCTCGGTTTACACAGAAAGCCAATAAAGCCCCTAGCATGGGGCTTGCTCTGTTCACGAAGGCCTCAGGCACCCTCTCAATGGGATGAAGGCACAGGGCACCTTCTCAAGAGGGTCTTAATACCCCAGGCAGGAAAGTGAACCCAGAGGACCTCTGAGCTCCAGGGGATCAGCCTGAAAGAGAGAGAGAGAGAGGGAGAGAGAGAGAGAGAGAGAGAGAGAGAGAGANATATTCCTTGGTTTACACAGAAAGCCAATAAAGCCCCTAGCATGGGGCTTGCCCTGTTCACGAAGGCCTCAGGCACCCTCTCAACGGGATGAAGGCACAGAGCACCTTCTCGAGAGGGTCTTAATAGCCCAGGCAGGAAAGTGAACCCAGAGGACCTCTGAGCTCCAGGGGATCAGCCTGAAAGAGAGAGAGAGAGAGAGAGAGAGAGAGAGAGAGAGAGAGAGAGAGAGAGAAAGACATGGGAACGAAAGTGCTGATGGAGCAGAGGTGTCTTGTTCAACATTGTGTGAGTATTTATACTGTCTTACAAGGCAGCTATTTTCAGCAGAGATAAAATCAAAACTTACAAGTTATCAAGGAAACATGAGGTCATCCATATGAAAGAGAGAGGGTTGTAAATAATCACTTTTACCACATGGTTCATAAAAAGGAAGAGGGTACTTATCACCGTATAGAATAATGAAGGAAATCCCTGGATTCCTCAGCCCCTGGGAGAGGCTTGCCTCTCCCCTTAATTCATGAATATTCAGGAATTAATAAGGAACAGAGAATTCCTGACAGATCCAAAACAGCACACAGGAAGCCTCCTGTTAAATGCTTCCTGATAAGTGTTGTCCAACTCTTTGTAACCCTATGGACTGCAGCATGCCAAGCTCCCCTGTCATTCACCATCTCCCAGAGTTTGCTCAAACTCAAGTCTATTGAGTTGATGATGCCATCCAAGCAGCTCATCCTCTGTAACCCCCTTTTCCTCCTGCCCTCAATCTTTCGTGGCCTCAGAGTCTTTTCCAGTGAGTCAGCTCTTCCTATCAGGTGGCCAAAGTATTGGAGCTTCAGCTTCAGCATGAGTTCTTCCATGAATATACAGGGTTAATTTCCTTTAGGATAGACTGGTTTGATCCCCTTGCTAGTCAAGGGACTCTCAAGAGTCTTCTCCAGCACCACAGTTCAAAAGCATCAATTCTTTAGTGCTCAGCCTTCTTTATTAGTCCAACTCTCACATCCATACTTGAACTTCCATGAATATACAGGGTTAATTTCCTTTAGGATAGACTGGTTTGATCCCCTTGCTAGTCAAGGGACTCTCAAGAGTCTTCTCCAGCACCACAGTTCAAAAGCATCAATTCTTTGGTGCTCAGCCTTCTTTATTAGTCCAACTCTCACATCCATACTTGACTCCTGGAAAAACTGTAACTTTGACTATACAGGCCTTTGTTGGCAAAGTGATGTCTCTATCTTCTAGAACTGTGATAAAATGAATTTTCTTTTCCCAGCCACCCATTCTGTATCATTTTGTATGGCAACCCTAGTAGACTAATACTTTGACCTTAGATAGTTTCCACTACTGGGGAACCCCCTGAAGATCTCTGGTTTTCTCGCTTTGAAACTCTCTCCTCTCTAATACTTTGCTCTGTCACTCTCAGTGTCTTAAGCTCTGTGGACTTCCAGCTCTATTCTTTGAGAGAAAGATTCAATGATGTACACATGTCAAGTTGCCTTAATTCAATCGATAAATCAAATGCATTCCAAAGCTTAATTTAAAAAGAATTCTCAGAAATAAGCAAAGTTAAAGTGCATCCATAGGAAAATTAAATAGTAACTTAAAAATATATTGAGAGGGTAGTAAAAGATTGAAGCTGTTCAAATCCTACACCTCAAATTTCTATGGGGTCCTCTATTGGTGTTTGTCACCGTGAAAGTTTTCCAAGCTCAAATTTTATATTTCCATGATATAATATTATGCATGTTTTAACTATAAATTTTATACCAGTTTTCCTGAATAAAAATCCACTTTAGCTCAAGCTTTCACAGAATCAGTATTAATCTGCTTTTCTGATTTTGCCTTTCATCATTTACCACTGCTATCAGCTATTAATTTGACAGATTTTTGCAGTATCTACTGACGGTCTGCAATTACATGTGAAGATTTAACTCAGATTTTCCTATCTCCTCCCAATACTTCATATTATTTGAATATTGCTATTGGGAACTCTGTACTCATATATAATTGTTAAATATCAAAATTTTAAAAATGTGCTTTTAAAAATTCTGATATGAGTTCTTGTTTTAGGTTTCTTCATATCCAATAATTATTGCCGTCAACATTATCCACTAATGTTTATAACAGTGTGGTAATGTACATGCTGAAATATGTGTACTCTAATTAACAGGTGTGACACTTTTGCCCTCAGGCACTTTCTTATGCCCTATTACCTGTTCTGTTTAACGTTATCAGGGAAATGTTGCCCACTGCCTGCGGCCCATGACAACTGATTCTTGTCTGGGCTTGTCCAATGTGAAATGCAGCAGGGTATCAGAGGATAAAGGATCAGAGGTCATTTCTCTCTCCTTTCTGTCTAGCAGATTCTTGTCATTGTTGCCTGTTTTCTTAATAACTAGGAGATTGCTAAACAAATCCATGTGATGACAGCTTTTGCCTGGTGGGCATGTCTCTGGGCTCCAGTTATATCATTACGTCTGTTGCCTAAGCTGTTCCACCATCTATTAAACGAATTATTTATTCCCTTTGAATCCCCTCTATTTTCAATACTTAGAGAAAGACAGTATCATATCATTTACATGTGAAATCTAAAAAAAGAATGACACAAGTAAACTCATTTACAAAACAGAAACAGACTCACAGACTTAGAGTACAAACTTATGGCTACCAGGAGGGAAGGTGGAGGGTTAGGTTAGGAGTTTGGGAATGATGTATACACTGCTGTATTTAAAACTGATAGCCAACAAGGAGCTAAAAAACAAACAAAAATACTTCAAGTGGTTTGTTTCATCCCATTCAACAATTTACATTAAGCAATCCTCATTAGAATATTAATTCATACATTTTTCCTGAGGAAAAGAGCAAATTTAAATGGACAAATTAGTCAAATAGAATGGCCCATAACATCTCAGTCAGTTGAGATTGTTTAGCCTCCAGAAGAATAGGAAAATGGGTGATATAAACTGGCTCAATCATGTGAAATATTAAAGAGGAGGACAACAGTCAGCTGTTATTAATCTCAATACAGAGATGGAATAAGAAAGAAGACATGCAAAGTGTTTAAAAATGGGCAAAAAGCTGCTAGCAAAATAAACAAATTTAGAAAGATTTGTAACTGAAAACTAGAATACCCAATAGGGTAGGGCCCTATACAAACACTTTTTTTTTTTTTTTAACGGACTCGATGGACGTGAGTCTGAGTGAACTCCGGGAGATGGTGATGGACAGGGAGGCCTGGCGTGCTGTGATTCATGGGGTCGCAAAGAGTCGGACACGACTGAGCGACTCAACTGAACTGAACTGATACAATGAAGTGAATCAGCTATAAGTATATGTATGATACATATATCCCCTGCTTCTTGGACCTTTCTCCCCACCCCCATGCTACCCACCTAGGTCATTACAGAGCACTGAATTGAGCTCCCTTTACTATACCCCCGGTTCCCACTAGCTGTCTCTTTTACATGTGGTAATTATATATATATATGGCTACCCTGATGGCTCAGCAGTAAAAGAGTCTGCCTGCCAATGCAGGAGATGCAAGTTCAGTCCTTGGGTTGTGAAGATCCCTTGGAGGAAGAAATGACAAACTACTCCAGTATTCTTGCCTGGGAAATCCCATGGACAGAGGAGCCTGGTGGGCTACAGTCCATGGAGTCACATGAATTGGACAGAACTTAGCATCTAAACAACAACAAGCAAAGTGTGTCTATGTCAGTCCTAATCCCCAAATTCATCCCACTCCCTCCTCCCTACCCTGTGTCCACATGTCCATTCTCTATATCTGCATCTCTATTCCTGCCCTGCAAATTGGTTCATCCATCTGTTTAATTTTCTGACAGACAAGGTTGCTTTCTTGCCTTGCCCATAAGCAAGAAGAATAATGGTATGAAGAGAGAACCTCTTCCACTGAATGCATGCCTCTTTGAGATGACTATGGGTTGGAGAATCTGTGCCTTCTATTACTTAATCTTGGCCCCGAAGTTTTCCCAATAAGCCCATTTCTCAAGTCAAACTGTATGATATTAAGTCATCTGACTTTATATACATGACAATGATTTGAGGAATAATTTAAGATAAATTACAGTAGAGGTATTGTGTACAGGTATTACACATAAATGGCATTCTGGGGCTTTGTAATGCTAACAGAAATCATTTCATTTTGAAGCAAGGACACTATGGAGTCCCAGTATATGCTAATATGTGGACTTGTAGGCTCAAAGGTGATCAATATTGTACAACTGAGAATTGATGGTAAAGGATTTGCCAATAGTTGAGTAGTTCAAGAACAAATTTGACCATACAAGAGAGTCGATATACCATTAGAAAAAGCGAACTGAAGTTCAAGAAAGACTAGATCTTCTTAGTAAGTTAGTAAGAGACTTAATATTTACACTAGAAATATAATACAAGAATAGAATTGATCATGGAAATGAAGTAAATGGAAAATTACAACCAAAAGATAAGGACAAAGAACAAATCTTCCCTGAATCTAAATCAACACTTCTGTTAATCTGAAGGGTTTAATATACTCCTGACTGGTATCACAGGTTCCCTTGTCTTTACAATATAATTATACCTATACAGGTGGTAAAGAACATTGGATATTTATTATGGCTAGATTCCAGAGTCAGGGATTTGGAAGGTCATTATAAGGGGTTTGAATTAATTGACGCATTGTTTCCCAAAATATTATCCACAAGCCACTTACACCAGAATCACCTGGGAGTTGTTACAATGTCTCTTACTTCATCCTCCTAACCCACTAAATCAAGCAGGATTCCAGGAGTGGGTCTTGGTGATCTGCATTACTTATAGACTTCTCAAGTGACTCTTATGTATATTATTGGAGAAACTTAGACCTAAGCAGATGCTATTGATTGGACAGTTGACTAAAGAGAAGGTTACATTTCAAAAGAAAGTTAGGAGATATCTATCACAGATATCCTTAAATATAGGATTTTAAAAATCTGCTCCAAGTAGATAAGCATAGCTATGCCTTGAGGTGACCTTCAGTTCTGAGATACTTTTTTTTTTTTCCTTCTAAAATAGGATTAATCATCTCTCACTGAGTGGGTGTTAGTTCTAAGTATTTAAATTATTTTCCCTTTCCACATAATTTTGTTTATGAGTCATCAAAGCTAAGCAGTTTTAAATACAAATTGCACAAGTGCTAATAAATGATCCTCATGTATGTGCATCTTTGTTTTGAACCCAAGTTGTATTTTATTTTTTAAAATGATCATGGATCCATGCAAGGTATCTAATTATTTGATAAAAGCACAAAAAGGTCCCAGTGCAGCCCAAGCCTGTCTCCCTGTTGTTTGGATTTTATCTTCTGACCACGTTACTCAAAATATATTTCTTGTTAATTACACATATTTCAAAGGGATTAGGGGAAATCAACACAGGATATTCATGTGT
>SJYR01003720.1:74899-94117 GCA_006410655.1 Kobus ellipsiprymnus
CTCGTTACATAGTAGACCTTCAATTATGCTTGATGATGGCAAATATGATATGGCCTTCACCGGGCTACCTGTTGAATTTCCTATTACCCTCCACTCAACTAAGGGCGAGCTGTAATGAATCTGCTTAGCAAATCTCTTTGAACTTTAGAGTCACACAGGAACTCAGAAAGGATCTAACTCAGAAATTCTCAATTTTCTGGGGTTATGTGAGTATCAGAGATTCTGAGGAAAGCCATAGACACTTTCCTCGGAACACTGCACATATGTATTTATACACACACGCAATCTTACATACAGTTTCCTGGGGTTTAGAGACAGCCAGGAAGCCCATCCATGGAGCCCAGACTAAGAAGTGTACCCATGCAGACTTTTCCTTTGAAAGATAAAGAATCTAAAGGGAAAGATCTATCTAGCTTGACCTTCCCAAAGATGCTGCTCCAATTGCAATCTGATTAAAAAATAAGACAATTTTAAGAAGAAAGAGAAGACAGGAAGTTAAACATTGTCACCTTATTTTAAAAAACACTATAAAAAACTTTGAGAGTTGAGAGTAATTATAAAATATGATACTTGCATATGAAATTTCTAAATTGAATATTATTTTTACATGATATGCCCAAAGAAGGACTAAGGCCATTCCATCTGCTTACCTTGCTACACATTCTTTCATTTCCCACTGTTACGTATATTGTAACATAGAAGTGTACACTTTCCTTCTTGCTAGTTTCTTTGGAAATTTGCACTTATCAGTTTAATCATATTTTCTTCCCATTCTAAGGAAGGCCTACAAAAGGTACTGTTTGTATGGTTACCTGTTTGTATGTCTATTTTTTTGAGGAAATAGATTTAGTGTGGACCCTCTGACATAAGAAAAGATTTCTCCCTTGCAGTTAAGTTTCTTGTAGGGCAAAAATGAAGACTTACACATTGACCAAACCCTAGTTGCTTCCATACTCTCTGCATTGAAATTATTTCTCTGGGGTATCTGCTATTAGGGTCAGCCTGGGGATATGACCTGCAGAAGCTGCTATAGATCAATGTAGCCGGAGACCAAGAACTCACTGAAAATTCATCATCTATGATTCTATCAAGTCCCGGTTACCCACAGAGTCATGTGAAGACTAGGACCAAACACTGACGCCAGGAATCAAATACAGCACCACCAATGAGTTTCCACAAATCCTGTTTCCAAGGGTGTAATGGGATCCACTGAGGGATGCTAGTCCTATAAACCTAAAAGCAAACACTGCCATCCCAAAGACTAAGCATAGACCCAGGTGAGAATACTGATTCTAACAGATCAGATGCCATGGAAACTGAGACAGACCTAATTTAAGCAGAAGCTATTGTTATTTTTTTTTAATTTATCTAGATCAGCCTTCTAAACCTAGAGTGAGTAAGAGTTTGGAGGCCTCTAAAAATAACACCTTGTAATATTTAAAACCACTAATTTTTCTGAATATAAGGACTGCTGCTGCTAAGTCGCTTCAGTCGTGTCCGACTCTGTATGACCTCATAGATGGTAGCCCACCAGGCTCCCCCATCCCTGGGATTCTCCAGGCAAGAACACTGGAGTGGGTTGCCATTTCCTTCTTCAATGCATGAAAGTGAAAAGTGAAAGTGAAGTCGCTCAGTTGTGTCCGACTCTTAGCGACCCCATGGACTGCAGCCCACCAGGCTCCTCCGTCCATGGGATTTTCCAGGCAACAGTACTGGAGTGGGGTGCCATTGCCTTCTCCGGAATGTAAGGACAACAAATACCAAATTCTACTTGCCACTGGCTTCTCCTTCGTGGTTAAACACTGGGGTTCTGGACTCCGAACTCATTGAGGCTGAGCTTCAAATTTTTTTGGCAATTGGTGAAAACTGCAAAAATGCCTAGGGGTCCTGATCTTTACCCACATAATCATATACTTTTGCTAGCTGAAAGTTCTTGGGACCGTTCCAATTTGGAGATGATTTATGACTACCTACACAACTGATGAATGGGTCCGCTCACTTTTCTCCAGAGACAAGACATAACAAGGTGAGTATCAGTTTTACCTGCGTTTCATGTGAATTGGTTGATTTGGTTTATAAAAGAATCAGCCAGAGTAGAACCCACTGACTACGAAAAAGGGATCAATTTCCAGTTTTGCAGGAAAAGGAGGATAAGCCCAGCGTGTTAATTTTTTGGATGTTGACCGTTCTTGCTCTTGGTAGCCCTGAATGAGCCACAGGACAGAGAGGGCAGACGAACAAACAACCATACATACATCAAGGTCAGTGCACCACACTCTGGTCTCTGTCAGTGACCTGCCAATGCCAAGTCAGAGTCAGAGCACAGGTGGCCTGTCCTCGAAAGCTGTGCAGCCTCACACTTAGGCCACATTTTCTGTCCCTGAGGTACGCCAGTGTGATGATGATGGGCACATACTCCAGAGTCACACTGCCTAGGTTTATAAGGCTGACTTCACCACTCCCTAGCTGTGTGAACTTGAGCAAGTTACCTTACCTCTCTGTGCCCCAGTTTCTAAAAGTGGAGTGAGTAGCCTTTCCCTTCTCCAGGGGATCTTCCCAACCCAGGGATCGAACCCAGGTCTCCCGCTTTGCAGGTGGATTCTTTACCAGCCAAGCCACAAGGGAAGCCCAACAACACTGGAGTGAGTAGCCTATTCCTTCTTCAGCGAATCTTCCCAATCCAGGAATCGAACTGGGGTCTCCTGCATTGCAGGCAAATTCTTTACTAACTGAGCTACCAGGAAAGCCCTCTAAATCTGTAAAATGGTAATGATGATAATAATAAAAGTATATTGACCTCTTAAAGGTCGTCTGGTCAAAGCTATGGTTTTTCCAGTGCTCATGTATGGATGTGAGAGTGGACTATAAACAAAGCTGAGCGCCGAAAAATTGATGCTTTTGAACTGTGGTGTTGGAGAAGACTCTTGAGAGTCCCTTGGACTGCGAGGAGATCCAACCAGTCCATCCTAAAGGAGATCAGTCCTGGGTGTTCGTTGGAAGGACTGATGTTGAAGCTGAAACTCCAATACTTTGGCCACCTGATGTGAAGAGCTGACTCATTTGAAAAGCCCCTGATGCTGGGGAAGATTGAGGTCAGGAGGAGAAGGGGACGACAGAGGATGAGATGGTTGGATCGTATCACCAACTTGATGGACATGGGTTTGGGTAGACTCTGGGAGTTGGTGATGGACAGGGAAGCCTGGCGTGCTGCGGTTCATGGGGTCACAAAGAGTAGGACACAACTGAGTGCCTGAGCTGAACTGAACTGACCTCGTAAGGTCCTTGTGAAGATTAAGTGAATTAATGGCTATATAATGCACTAAAGTTAGCAACTGAATATACTATGTGTTGTATAAATATTAGCTATTATCACCAGACTTTGCCCAGTTCTCAAGTATCAGGAAACATAGCTTCATTCAAGAACATATTCAGAAGAGACAAACTTAATTCTCATTTTTCTTCTTTATTATGTAGTTGAAGGAATGAAGAGGATGAGATCTAGCTGGTATGGACAAGCATTGCAGCCTCACACACTCCTTAGTGTGAAGGGGTTTATAGTGCACATCATTTGTGGAGTAACTGCAGAAGGCCATATGCCAGTGGGTCACCTGGGGAAATGATCAGTTACTTGGGGACAATGGGCTATGCAAACCGCTCTCCTCCTGTCACTTCCTAGGGTCCATAGTAAGGGCTGGTTGTCAGCCAAGGCATGATTCTAAGATGCTACTACAGATTCTCCCAAATAAAATGGGCAAAGTGCTATCAGATTAGTGAAAGGGGACATCAAGGTACACTTCCAGGTGCATCTGAGAGTCTCATACCGTGGCCAAGCAGTCATGTGGCTCAGTGTTGAACACACAGACTGTGACATCAACTCAGTATGAATCCTGAGTCTGCAACTACTTGCTCTGTGACCCTTGGAAAGATATTTAATATCTCTCTGCTTCTGTTTATCATCTGTAAAATAAAGATAACAGAACCAACCTTGGAAGATTACAATGGGGCTCAAGATGAGGTAATACAGCTGAGATAGTTAACCCTTTACTGCTTCGCAAATTGAGCACATAAGCACACAGTACAACAGCTGACCTAGAGATGGGGGCTTGATGTTTGGTATCTATTATTATTTCTTCTCTTTAGCATGGGTTACAGCTTTTTCTTACCTGCTCAGAACCCTCACTAAATCATGTGGTCCTTTGAACAGTAGTCTGGACTTTGCTGTCAAGCGTACTGTTTAGGAGGCCAACACCAAAGTACACCAATATCTTGTCCACGTAAGTGTGGCTCATTAGTGTCACAGCCTTGACTTAAGGTCATTGGTCAACCCTCAACAGCCATTGTATTCACTTCCACTTCTGAGAACACACCCTCCACTAAGCCACAGGTTCCTTGTTTATAGAATGAAGGAGTTTGGGGAAAAAATAATCTCTAAGGGCACTCCCAGCTCTGATACTCTAAGTCCTCATGGTTTTATACCTAGAGACATAAACATGTAGAAACATCAAGTTCTTGAAATTTTTAAATAAGTGATACAGACGCAGACAGGGATGAGGTTAGTAGAGGCAGTGATGAGTTCAACAAGTTCTTGAAATTTTTAAATAAGTGATACAGACGCAGACAGGGATGAGGTTAGTAGAGGCAGTGATGAGTTCAACCCTTAAGAATAAAAAGTGATAGAGTTAAAAACTCCCATAGGAACATCTAAGTAAGGAGTATGGAAAGGGGTATATATGAATTAATAACCCAACTTTGATCAGTTTCAGTGAAGTCAAGAGATGCCTGCTACTGCTGGGGTATTGACCTGTCTCCACTCATCTCACCCAAAGACACAGCAGACCCCAGACATCTCAGAGCCATGGGCCACGTCTGCCCTGAATGCTCTCTGACTGGGATCTTGGACTAGGGAGATCTGACCAAGGCCAGGGGTTTGTTATAGAAGAAACAACATTCCATGCATCAAGGCCAATTTGAATGCAAGTTTACCCACTGTAGTTCTTGGCATGAAGCAAGAAACAGATTTGTTTGAACAGAGCGGTATTTCTATTTGCAATCATACCACTGTGTGCTGTGATCCTATTAATTCTCACAAGCAAAGCAGCTCAGTGGGGCTGGCTGCCTCCCTCTGTGTGCATGCGTGCACAACCTCCAAGGAATGCTCAAAATGCGATCGCGGAGGCAGTAGGTGGCAGTCAGCTACTTTCTAATTCAGGAGGAATCCAGGGCCAGAAGGCCATCTTCTGCCCAAAGCAAAACCACAGTCTCTAACACTCCTTGAAATAACACTACCTAGTTTATGGTTGAGGGAAGGAAACCAGATCTGCTTCCCACCAAGAGGAGGGTGAAAGAAAATCATTCATCCATGAATGGGAGGCAATCTGTTATGGTGGATAAAAGTAAGAGCTCTGGAGCCAAATTGCTGGGGTTTTCCTCCCTAGTCTGCTGCTTATTAGCATGTGACATTGGGCACATTATTGAACTTCGCTGTGCCTCAGTTTCTTCATACGTAAAGTGGAGGAAATAATTGAGCCTAGCTCATAGAATTTTGGAGAAAATTTAATGCTAATAATTATAAAGTATTTATAACAATGCCTAGTGTTTCTTAATTGTTTACTAAACAAAACAATCTTTATATGCTTGGCACCAACTAAAGTATCTGAAGATCAATAATAATTTAAGTGCTTTTCTCCTTTATTAAAATCTTTCCCTCCTTGCAGATGGTGACTGCAGCCATGAAATTAAAAGATGCTTGCTTCTTGGAAGAAAAGCTATGACAAATCTAGACAGCATATTAAAAAGCAGAGACATCACTTTGCCAACAAAGTCCATCTAGTCAAAGCTATGGTTTTTCCAGTAGTCATGTAAGGATGTGAGGTTGGACCATAAAGAAAGCTGAGTGCCAAAGAATTGATGCTTTTGAACTGTGGTGTTGGAGAAGACATTTCAGGGTCCCTTAGACAGCAAAGAGATCAAACCAGTTAATTCTAAAGGAAATCAATTCTGAATATTCATTGGAAGGATGAATGCTGGAGCTGAAGCTCCAATACTTTGGCCACCTGATGCAAAGACCTGACATTAGAAAAGACCCTGATGCTGGTAAAGATCAAAGGCAGGAGGAGAAGGGGATGAAAGAGGATGAGATGGCTGGATGGCATCACCGACTCAATGGGTATGAATTTGAGCAAGCTCTGGGAAATGGTGATGAACAGGGAAGCCTGGTGTGCTGCAGTCCATGGGGTTGCAAAGAGTCGGACACAACTGAGCAACTGAACAACAACAACATGCAGAGCACAAGTACTAATGGCCAAATTCATTAAAGAGGGTTGTAGATAGCCTCACATTACTGTGAATTCGTGAGTGCCAGATAGAATATTTTGTCTTCAAAATTCATATGTTGAAATCTCCCTCAAGGTGATGGAATTAGAATGTGGCGGTCTTTGGGAAGCAATTAAATCATGAGGATGGAGGCTCCCTGAATGGGATTAGTTCACTCTCTCCCCTTCCAACACTTGAGGACACACTGAGAAGGCCATCTATGAACCAGAGAGGTGGCATCACATCTCCCAGCACACTTATCTTGGACTTGCCAGCTTCCAGAGCTGTGAGAAATAAATTTCTGTTTCCTATAAGCCTCTAGTCCATGGTAACTCTGCTACAGCAGCCTAGATTGACTAATAGAACCACCAGACTTAGGGAGTGTTCTAATCTAAATGATAAATCAAGAAAGATGTATCTTACCTAGGGTAATTGTATTAGAGTAAGGTGTGCGTGTGTGCTCAGTCATGTCCAACTCTGTGCAACCCCATGGACTGTAGCCCACCAGGCTCCTCTGTCCATGGGATTCTCCAGGCAAGAACACTGGAGTGGGTTGTCACTTCCTTCTCCAGGGGATCTTCCTGACCCGGGGATCAAACCTGCATTTCTTGTGTCTCCTGCAGTGGCAGGCAGATTCTTTACCACTGGTGTCATCTGGGAAGCCCCAGAATAAGGTAACTGATAAAGCAAGCAGACTCAGATATGTGATTGGCTCAAACACAGTAGAACTTTACTTCTCATGCATTTAAAAATCCAAACACGTGTTCATGTTGGACAGGCAGCTTTTTTCTAAGCAGTGACTCAGGGACCCAGACACCTTATACAATGTGGCTCCTTTATCTTCAATATGCAGCTTCCTTGATCACCATACTCCTTTGTATCAGGACAGTGAAAAGAGAAAGTTGGGTGGAGAAAATGCACGATTGCCTAGAGATGATACACACTCTTTACTCACATGCTATTTGTGAGAACTAGCCAGATGACTTCATCAAACTCTAATGAAGACTAGGAATGTAGTTCCCAACAGGACAGCCACTTTCTTCTGACCACTCCACACAATGGAAGGGGAACATGAATTTGGTTGGGTGATTAGCCATCTCTACCATTGGCTCTAGGGCAACAAGTTAAAAATTGGCAGAGTAAGGGTGGGGTAAGATTCTGAGCTCCTAGAGGTCAGAGGCTGTCTTTTATTCTTCTCTGTGTCCTCAGAACTCAACACGGGGATGATATCTTTGTAGGGGACAAAAGAGTCAAGTTGGCTATATGCCAACAGAGTGCCCAATTCTTCTTTTTTAAAAAATTATTTTATTCTTGGCTGCTCTGGGTCTTCATTGCTTTGTACAGGCTTTCTCCAATTGCAGCAAGTGGGGGCTACTCTTCATTGTAATCCATGGGCTTCTTATTGCAGTGGCTTCTCTTGTTGCAGAGCATGGGCCCTAGGGCATGCAAGCTTCAGTAGCTGCAGCACACAGACTCAGTAATTGTGGCTCACAGCCTTAGTTGCTTTGCAGCATGTGGAATCTTTCCAACCCAGGGATCAAAACCATGTCCCTTGCATTGGCAGGTGAATTTTTGCCCACTGCACCATCAGGGAAATCCCCATTCATCTTTCTTATCAGCTATCTCTACTCGGTCTACCTGGTACTCTCAATTCTCAGCCTTCACATGTGGGCTGAGCTCTGAAGTTTTAATGAAGACAGTAGGCTGCTCATTTGCATATTTTCTTGAAAGAGGTTGAAAGTACAATTTATCTTCTCTAGTCATACATTTAAAAACTCCTTTATGTTGCCTAAATCTTAAAGGTCTCCTCTCTAATTTGGGGCTTCTCTGTACATTTTTGTGATTGGTTTTATTCATACAAATTCTCCTTCTCTTTGAATTCTAGTAAGGGATCAACTGTTCCAAAATTAGACAGTGGAAACAATTCCCAGAAACACTGGTTTGTCCCATGGAGGCAGGCTTTGGTGATATAACCCAAGTCCAAATACCTCCCAGAAGTTAAGGATCTGAACATGAATGATTGATGTCACAAGTCTTTTCTGACTAGGTAATATGGATAAATGGCTTCAAAGCAGTATTGAAATCTGACAATAATGATTATTAAATGCTTCTAGTGTGATCAGATGTTTTTCTCCAGTGGCATCAAGTGTGCTAGGGTCTGAGGACTGATCTAGTCTAAATATGGTCTGCAAAGGCAGACCTGAAATCTAGAATCTGATTTTCATGCCAACAGAAGAGTACTGTATGTATTATATAGGTATATGTGGGTGTGTGTTTGTATTCGAGCAGGTGGTATATATGTATGTGTGTGTGAATGTATATCTATACATATATGTGTGTATCATCATGTGAGTGAACAAGTATCTCTGTATGTATCTTTGTGCATGTCCAGACATGTGTGTATTCATTTGCATTTTTGTGTGCATATATACATCAATGTGTGTGTATATGGCTTTACACGTGTTATGAGAGTGTTTACATTTATTAATACATTATGTGTTTGTATATATATGTGTATATACATGAATATGTATCTGTATATATGTAGGTGTACATGTGTGTGCATGTCTACACATGCATGTTTTTGTGTCTGTGAATGCATATGCCAGTGTTTACGTGCATGTATGTATGCATGTGAGTAAGTGTTTTTATGGGTTTGTATAAGTACATGTATATATTTACACATATAAGTATATACATATTTTAACATACGCCCATATATGTGTATAAGTATTTATGTGTATACAGTTATGTTATACATGCACATAAACCCCTTAAAAAAGTTTCATGAAACATTTACAACACTCAAGGCACTAATTTTTCATGCAATGCTATTTTATTAAAGAAATACCTAAGTCATGACTACTTAAATGATTTTTCTCATCTATTAATGGGTTGAAACCACAGTGCAAAAAATATGACAAGAGATAACAATCATAGCAAACATTTGTTAAGCACTAGCTCAATGTCAAAGACCTTACATACATTATTTCATGTAACAATCATGACAATCCAGTGAGGTAGGCACTGTTAACAGTTCCATTTTATGGACAAAAGAACAGAGGCATATAGGGGTTAATCAACATGCCACATGCCGGTGCCAGAATGAATAAGCTACTTGTAGTCACTAAGCAGAGCCAGAATCTGGAGCCAGACAGTATGGCTCCCAGGCCCTCGCTCATAAACAGCAGTTGGCACAAACCTGCTCCCTCTTTGTAAAGAGGCCTCTCTAATCCCCTTGCCCAGTGCTCTGGTTGAAAGTTCATCCTTCTCCATCTTTTCACTCCATTTTCTCAGATCCAGTGCCTGCTGCCAGGCCCATCACTGGCAGCCTCCCTAACTTGGGCTCAATTACTCAAGTGACTCTGAGTCGACGGGAACAAATGCAGTGGAATCAGATGCAGCTATAAGACATAGTGACGATTCTCCACCAAGTTTCATTATCATGATTTTTCCTGCAATAATGATCCCATGACTTTGAGCCCCAGTCACACATAAGAACTGGGAGATGGGCCCCAGCAAATCAAAGTGACTGAATCTTTCTGGCGCATCCAATTGCACAGTGGGCATAAATCCATGCCCTTCATCATCTTTCTGTATCTTATTTTGACATCTACTAAATGAAGGTAGTAATAACTGCAACCTTTATGAAGCCCTTCTTCCAGATGGCCTTCAGTTTTCATACTTCGCAACTGGAGTTTTCTCTTCGTCTTCTTGTGCTGGTCTCTCTTTTTTTTCTTCTTCTTCTTTTCCCAGTTGCTCTCTGCTCTCCATCTCCCTGTCTAGATCATAAGAAGGTCAAAGCCCAAACCTTTCATCTCCTTTCTGGGTGTTCCTCAGCCAGTGGAAGCATACAAAGAAAGGTTCCTGCACAGCTAGGAGTCCCTCACTGGTGCACAGAACTCTCACTCTGTGGCTAGCACAGTTTTAGAATCTGCAGATACAGAGACTCCCAAAGACACAGCCCCTGCCAGTAAAGAGCTCGGTTCAACTGCTCCTATATGACATATCAGCAGTCCTATCTCATTTAGCTTGAAGGAGTTCTTTGATCCCCATGAGGAGGGAAGGAAAAGGTCTTCAAGTTGGCCTGACGACTCTCGACTAATGCAAATTCCCTCTTCCAAGACAATCCTACCTTCAAAAAGCCCCCATCTGTGGCTTTTGTAGGTTGGATGGAGTGGGGGTAAGGGTCTAAAGGGGCAGCTTAGCTGCCTTTGAGAAGTATTAGAAAGGTGTCTTTGGTAGCTCCTTGGCTGATCCCTTGAAACTGTGTGGTTGGCCCCAGCATTCACCACTGTGTTGTGAATTGGGCTTCCCTGGTGGCTCAGACAGCAAAGAATCTGCCTATAAAGCAGGAGACCTGGGTCTGATCCCTGAGTTGGGAAGATCCCCTGGAGAAAGGAACGGCAACCCACTCCAGTATTCTTGTCTAAAGAATCCCATGGACAGAGGAGCCTGGCAGGCTAGAGCCCATGGGGTTTCAAAGAGTCAGACACAACTGAGAGACTAGCACAACACACCCTGTCATCTCTGTACTTCGGTCTCCTCTTCTGTACAATAAGAATGATAATAGTACCTGCTTCGAGGGGGTGTGTTTAAATGAGTCCATCCATGCCAAAGTGCTTAGATGCATGCCTGGCACATAGTCAGTGATGAAGGATTGTAAGCCTCCATTATTATCAAATTACTTAATACCCATAGCCCCCAGTTTTGTACTTCAGCCAAATATCCAGGACTCCAGGAAAAGTCCCCTCATGTACCTCATAACATTCACTTTATCTGATTTCATTTGTGTGGATGGAGCAGAGTGAGAAAGGAGGAGAGAGGAGATGAAGCTTAAGAGGTCAGTAGAGCCTAGACCATGCAGGGCCTCAGGGGGTGTGGCAGGAGGTATGGATGTAATCAGAAGTGGTTAGAAGCTTCTGAGCCAGAGAGGGACACGATCTGATTTAGATTAATAAGGGATTATTCAGGCTGCTATTAGAGAAGGAATGGATTGCACAGGACAAGAGTGAAAACTTAGTATGACCAGAGACTAGTTAGGAGGCTATGGCTGTGGTGCAGGCTAGAGATTACACACACACATATACTGAATAAATGTAATCACATTCTGGAATTTTTTTGAAGGTGAAGGCAACTGGAATTGCTGGTGAATGTTTTATATATATATATATATATATATATATATATATATATATTTGCTTGGTGGACTTTTCAGGTGGTGCTAGTGGTAAAGAACCAGACTGCAATGCAGGAGACATAAGAGACTCGGGTTTAATCCCTAGGTTGGGAAGATCCCCTGGAGGAGGGCATGGTAGCCCACTCCAGTATTCTTGTCTGGAGAATCCCATGGACAGAAGAAAATGGTGGGCTACAGTCCATAGGATCACAAAAAGTCAGACACGATTGAAGCGACTTAGCACACACACGTTTATTTGTATATTTATTATATATACATATATTTCTTCTCTCTTTCATGAGAGTCAAAATAGAAGAAAAGAGGCATACCCTAGTCCAAAAGAACATACTATCACTCAGTTTTGAATGAATGATGGCAAAAAACTGTCAGAGTGAAGAATTCTGAAGTGTTTTAGTTAAAGGTCCTGAAGAAAGCAGGCTTAGGGGAGAATATTCATTTGGGGGTATGAGCGTTTTCTATGATGATAATGATGATGATGATGACGATATAGCCTGCAGACAGGGAGCTAATGATACGACAGTGGCTGGCTGACTGGAAAAGGTTAGCACTTCTGTGCAGAAATGAAGAATATGGTGCACATCCACACCCCTGCCCAAGCTTCAGTTGCCAGGAGTAAGAGCGGAGCTGTTCTCATTATCTCTGAAGTATGGAGCCACAGATCTGGTGAGTCTTCTTACAGCACAGGAAAGCTAAAATTAGCAGAAAATGCTTGTTTTTAAAGCTCCTTACACTTTCCTAGCATGTGCGCTATCATACTGCTGCCAGTTCAAGGTTTTTAATCCTTAGCTATCGTCTTTAGCTATTTCATTCATCAATCAAGGTTTAATCTCAGCTGTGAGTCCAGGTGAAAATGAGCATTAAATAACATGACATCATGATATCAAAAGTACATGACATCGTGGTCCTGAGATTAAAGATGAAGATCCAGGGCCGGCTGTGCATTTGAGAGCCCTGGGCCAGGCTAATCATGACCTAGTTCCACCTGGCAAGAGGAGTGCCATTTTGACAGATTTAGGATTCAATGGCCATAGGAGAGGAAGGAAAACGAAGAGATCCAAACTGACTTTTTGAGTGTCTTGAAATCAGCGTTTCACAGGAAGGTATTTAGTGGACTTGAGCTAGGTGAATGGAGCATGCTGGTAGGGTTGGGGTCATGGCCTTTGGAGGGGCCATTTTGCCTAGACTTCCCCCAGCCCACTCCATTCCCCAAGCTACCAGCAAGCATCAGGAGAAAGCTAAGGATGAGTGGAAGCAAAACTTGGGGCAGTAGCAAGATGTGCATTTTAAAGTATGTAAAGCCTCTGATATAATACGCACACATTTTAGTGTTGGCTCACAGCTACGATTAAACCTTGACTGATGAATGAACCTTCTCCCTACACCTTTGACTGATTTCTTGCTCTATTATCAAAAGTCTATATTTTGAGAGACAGCTCTTTGAAAAGACAGAGGAGTAGATTGATCCTTCAGGGTAAGGCATGTATTTTCATAAGAGCCTGAAGAACTATCAAATTTCCAGCAGCCTCAGCCTTTGAAAATGAGAGTGCTCTGCTCTGAAAAGGTCAGCCATGGCTTTTCTTCTGACAGAAAATTACTCCCTGATCAGTACCTCAGTGTGCTGACACACATGGCTAAAAACCACAAGTTGCATGTGGGAAAGAGCACAGGTTTCTGATGCACAAAGACCTGGGCTCCCCTTTTGGTTCACCAACTTCCTGGCAACATGACCTTCCGCTTTCCGAGCCTCAGTTACCTCATCTGTAAAATGGAAGATACTCATAGGATTGTTGCAAAGATTACATGAGTTAATGCATGTAACGTGTTTAGTCCATAATAATCACAAAAGCCAGCATTCATTCTACACCAAAGTTTTTGATTCATTCATCAACACTCATGCGCACATCTGAATGCTACTTCAGAACCAGATGTTCTTGGTGCTGGGGACATAGCAGTGAACAACTGTTCATAATTATCTTATTTGCTTTAAATCTCAGAACAAGCATGTGGTAGGTGTTTATGACTCCCATTTTCTAGAGAACAAAAGAGGCTTAGAGAACTTATATTACTTCAAAGCTTCTCTCACCGATGTTTCTGCACAAGCAAATACATGCTGGCCAGCCAGTGAGTAGCAGGGCAGAGATTTTCACTCATCTCCTTCCGACCCAACAGCACACTCTTCCCTCTGTGCTCTGCTTTCATACCTATGGGTTGAACTCCTCTGCTCCACAGCAGCTTTGTATATTTGGATAATGTGAGATGACTTAAAAAAAAAAAAAAAAAGGAAAGAACATGTCACCTTGGGGGGCATGGACCAGTGTGTTGGATCTTGCTGAAAATGAGGTATTGGTCTCAGAATCGTTGGGCTAATAAGACTACTCTCTGCTCGGGAGCTTTTGATTCATGAGACAGTTCACAACCTGTAAGCAGTGCTGACGCAGATGATCAAAATGGTAGAGGAGGTGGGAGACAGGGACACACTGGCCAGACTCTGCTTCCAGGAAGGCCCCACTGCCCCTGCAGGGTGCATAGTTACATGCAGCCACCAGCTTCCTCAGGGTCTGCCACCAGTGCTGAGAGCTGCCTCTGCCGAGGTCAGGTCTGCAGAGCAGAGGGACCCGAAGTACTGCCTTTCCTGAGTCTGCCTTCAGCAGGTGGCTGGGCCAAGTGGGCAAAGGATGATGGGTAAAAAGGCGTGGACACTTTTGCCTACCCCAGGGCAACTGTGAAGGGCAGCACTGGCTTCAGAGCTCCTGGAGAGGTGGGCCGAGGTGCAGTCAGGTCTGCCTTGCACTTGGACTCCTTCCTCTCCTCAGTCATGCTTCCTTTCACAGGTGTTAGTCTCTAAAAAATATCATATCCTCTAAATTCCATCTCAGTGTCTGCTTCCAGAAAACCCAGAATGAGGAAGTTGGTGTGAGGAGTAATCAGGTCTCCAGAGTGGCATCACTGGCTGCCAAGCTGGCATTGAGAATCCACTCACTAGTGACAGGTGGAGCACACAAAGTAGTGGTCCAGTCGTTAGAATAGTCACCAGAATCTGAAGACTGGGTTCTGTGGAGAGGAAGTTGCTAGCGGGCAGGAGGCCTCAGGCTATTACGGACACTTGTGAGCCTACAGAAGTGCTTTGCATCAGGTTCAGGCTTTAATGTAAGCAATGCTGCTTCTTGGTTCAGCAGATGCTATGATGCTGGAATGGTCCATGGTGAGAACAATGGCCACCGACAGATTTTGGCAAGCCCCAGGGGAAGAGCCACAAGACAGTCTGCTGGGGTTCTAGTGCAAGACCATGGTGAGAGACCTGAAACACTTAAAAACTCCTCATGGTTGCTAGTGGTACAGACAGAATGCCCAGCCCTTAGACACCAGAAGTCCATGGGTCCAGAATCTCCCTGAGAGTCTGTATGCTGTCAGGGGCCCCAAGTCACAAGATGAGGTGAGCTGATCAAAAATCCATAAGAAGCTGGAAGAAGTACATTTTGGATTAAGTATGAACAAGGCCACAGGGTAGAAGAATGATGCATGAATAAGTAGCCCAGATCCTTGTGGCATCCACCAGTGTTGCCCCCAAGCCTCCGTGAAACGACATTTGAGGCCATATGTGGGATCCCACACCACCAGCTGGTAGAGGAGGAAAAAGCCTGAGCTTGATTTATGGAAGCTTAGGCATCTACTTGTGGGTGGGTGTGGTGCCAGGGAAACATGGACAGTACCTTAGTGCGGCCTCTCTCACTGACGACCTTGACAGTGGGCAGGGAAGAGATTGTAATGAGCTAGTTTTGGACAGTGTACCTAGGCAACCACTGTCTTTGGAAAAAGAAGAAGTGAATGGTCTGGCCAGCTAGATAGGGTCCATAAAGAAGAAAGACAGGAGTATGGAGAGCAAGGAGCTCAGCAGTAGAGGCACGTGGATGGGCACCTGGGAGTGGGGCCCAAATATGAAGACCTTTGTAGCCCATTTTAATCTCCACCAGCAAGCATCTGTTATGAGAGAGGCGCTGAAGAAGCAAGTTGACAGAATGACCCAGCCAGGTAACCTCAGTCAACCTTTACCTTCTGGGGTCCCCAAAGCAGCCTGATGGGGACATGAGCGGAGTGGCTCTGGTGGCAGATATGAAGCCTGCACGTGGCCCAACAGCATGAACTCCCACTTCAGAAAGCATGGATCTAATTACTGTGGCCTTTCAATATTCAACTTGTCAACAGTGGAGACCAACACTGAGCCCCAACCACGGCACTAGGCCTTAAGGAGTCCTCCTGGCCACCTGGAAGGCACGTTGACCACACTGAGCTTTCCTTACTTGGAAAGACCAGTACTGTCTCCTCATGGAGAGAGGCCTGGAACAGATCCTTCCCTCGTGGCCTTCAGAAGGAACCAGCCTTGCCAACACTTTGATCTCATATTTTTAGGCCCTACAACCATGAAAAAATACATTTCTGCTAAGCCCCTGTCTGTGCTGCTTTATTTAAAGAGAAAAAAAATTATTTATTTGGCTGCACTGGGTATTAGTTGTGGGGGTCTTTGTGCCACGTGGGATCTAGTTTCCTGACCTGGGATGGAACACAGGCCCCTGCACTAGGAGTGCAAAGCCTCAGCCACTGGACCAGAAGGGAAGTCCCTGTGGTGCTTTCTTATCGCAGCCCTATCCAGCTAACACACCACTTACTTATCATCACTCACAAAACCCATTGGGAGAATCTATGCTTTCCATCCATGAACCTCGGGGCTTTGTTAGCCTCAAGGCTGTGATTCCCAAAGGGGAACACCTCTTCCAGAGGATAAAACAAGAATCACATTGAATTATATAAGGCACAGCTGCAACCTAGGCACTTTGGACTTCTTACTAGGGACACCTGGACAAGAATGAGTCACTGTCTTGACAGGACAACTGACATGGTCACCAGGAAGCAGTCAGGATGCTGTCACACAAAGGGTATAGAACCAAGTACCAGTCATGTTCCTGAGACCAACTGTAGTAGCAGGGACTGTAGTTCATCCAGTTCATCCAGTTAACCTCCCTCACCTCCTCTGTTTTCCCTCAGAGAGGCCCACTGACTCCCCTGGTTCCCAGAAGACCAGTCCCTTGAATTTGCATGAAGAAGTGAATCCAGATGGCACAATGGATAGACTCCGATAGTCGTGGGAATGTGCTAATTCAGATCCCTCTCCAAGGAAGGACTTGTTGCCCAGTTGTGAGGAGCACAGTCAGCAGACAGACTTGACTGCAGAGAGCTGTCACCTGAGGTGACATGTCCCACAATGAGGACTGAGGGAGGCAGGGCATATCATCCACTGCTGGGCAACTCTGACATAACTCCCTCTCTAGAGCTCCTGTGCCTGGTTAGCTGACACTTCGCTGAGCCTGAATTGGAGTTCAACTTCTTCCTCTCCCCTGTCTGATTTTTCCCCAATCCCTTTGTAAGCACTGACCCATAATAAACACCTTGCACCCTCCAGTCTGTTCGATGTCTCCTTCCATAGAACTCAATCTGTGACTATGTGGGGAAATGACGTCCTCTGAGGAACAGCCAAAATATTTGGGGATTTTTCTGAAAAGAGCAAATTTCAAAATGACAGGAGAACTCTTTTTAAATATATCAAGGCTTGTCATGAAGTATTAGGTACAGGAGATTCTATTTAGCTTACTATGAGTGGCTCCATGAGGTGAAACTAGGCAGGCCTAATGGAAGGACATCCCAGGCAGACAGATTTGGGCTTAATATAGAAAGAGATAACTTTCCAGCATTTTGAGCTATATGAAAAATGAAACGGCCTGGACATGAAATCCTGCCTTGGAGAATGTGCGGTGAAAATTGAACAAGCCCTCAGAGGGCGATGGTAGCAGAGATTCTTGTACTCATGAGGGCCATAGTCTGGATGACCTCTGAGCCTCCTTGGAGACTCTCTGGGGTCATGATAGGGGGTCAGCTTCTTTTGTTTTTTCTTGGCACTTTCAAAACTTACAAAGGTAAGTTATGCCATCTATAAACTTAATACAGAAGGGTAAAAAGTAAAATGTGAAAATCTTCCATTTCCTCTACCCTCCCAAGCCCTGAGGTGACCACTGAAGGTACCTGATGTGACACCCCGTCTCCAGACATTTAGGTGATCTAGGCACTGCACTATACTTTACAGATATTTGCTGATTTCACCCTCACCCTCAACAATAATCCTGTTTGTAGAGACGAGGATGGACCTAGAGACTGCTGTACAGAGTGAAGTAAGTCAGAAAGAGAACAATGAATATTGTGTATTAACACACAAGTGGAATCTAGAAAAATGGTACAGATGTCCAGAACAAATGTATTGACACCAAGGGGGGGTGAAAGGGACGTGGGATGAATCAGGAGATTAAGACTGACATATATACAGTACTATGTATAAAGTCGATAACTAATGAGAACCTGCTGTATAGCACAGGGAACTCTACTCAGTGCTCTGGTGACCTAAATAGGAAGGAAACCCAAATATATGTATACATATAGCTGATTCACTTTTCTGTACAGCAGCATCTAAGACAACATTGTGAAGCTACTATACTCCAATATATTTTTTTTAATCCCATGAGGTAGGTGCTCACATCCCTGTTTTCTAGGTAAGGAAACTGATGTTCAGAGAATGTCACAAAGTTAGGACACATGACAGTGACAGAAGCCAGGGGTAAAAATCAGCTCTTCTCTAACCATAGACTCTTAATCATGACATTGCGCTCCAGAGACAAAATGTGGAGAGGGGACCAGTGATGAGCAAATATAACCAACACAATTACATTTTAGCAAAGGACCATAGATTCCAAAACTTTTCAAGTTGTCAATGGCTATGTACAACACACTGCAAATCAAAAGATTTATTATATTTCAGTGGCTCATGAGATTCTAGGAAGTCACCTGGAATTTCTGCCACCCTGACCCCTTCAGGATCCATCTCTAGCAACAGAAGTCTCTGGTGATCTATGATGGTCACAAGTGCTTACGTTCAGCTCTTGAAGATTCAACAGCAAGAGACTCTCAAGTCTGGCTATACATTAGACTCATCTGGGGAGTTTCTCCAAATACCTAGGCTTCATCCTGCCCTATAAATTCTGAATTAATTGACCGAGGAGACAGCTTAGACACTGAGATTTTTACAAAGGCTCCTCCAACACCCTCAAACATGGAGGCCACACTGCGGAGAAACCAATAACATTTGCATCTGGACAAACTTACGAAGACAGGATTCATATAAAAACTAGTATGGGGCTGCCTTCCTCTGCTAGTGTGTTTGTGGGCGGCTAGTCAATCTAATCACACTAGGACCACAGCCTTGTCTAACTCAATGAAACCAAGACATGCCTGTGGGGCAACCCAAGACAGGCGGGTCATGGTGGAGAGGTCTGACAGAGCGTGGTCCACTGGAGAAGGGAATGGCAAACCACTTCAGTATTCTTGCCTTGAGAACCCCATGAACAGTATGAAAGGCAAAATGATAGGATACTGAAAGAGGAACTCCCCAGGTCAGTAGGTGCCCAATATGCTACTGGAGATCAGTGGAGAAATAACTCCAGAAAGAATGAAGGGATGGAGCCAAAGCAAAAACAATACCCAGTTGTGGATGTGACTGGTGACAGAAGCAAGGTCCAATGCTATAAAGAGAAATATTGCATAGGAACCTGGAATGTCAGGTCCATGAATCAAGGCAAATTGGAAGTGGTCAAACAAGAGATGGCAAG